>JAMKCH010009808.1:0-67541 GCA_023653785.1 Ophioderma brevispina | reverse complement strand
TTTAGAATGACACTTTAATGGTAATCCGTAAACACAACAAAGCGTTATTAATATGCTTAACATTTCCAATAAAAAACTACTGCTTTTGATTAACACCGCTAACTAAAACCAAATGCAAAACTTTTTGTGACTTGTTTTCACTATTTAAAAAAAGAAAATTATTGACATCTTTAAGATACCTTTTTGATTTGGTAATGGAAAAAAGTTTTCAAAACCTCCACCATTTTAGAAAAAGTTTCAAAAATCTTAAACCTTCAGATCTGTCATATTACCCAATTTTTTTAACATTGATAAATCTTTTAACAGTATATGATCATTATTATGGCAAATTGTGTTTTGCTTGCTGGGATTATGGATGATTTAACTAGTATAATACAAATGGATGGTAACCTGAAGATTTTAAAGCGCTTTGCTTGTTGGCTTCTCTCTTGAATATTGAGCATGTTAACAAAACAAAAAAGCACAAGACCCCCCCCCCACCCCCCGGAGGAGGAAACCCAGTAGCTACTACTATGTATCTCGTAGCCTATACATGTATACGGGGAAATCAGAGGGACAAAACGATTATGCTTCTATTTTGAAATCCAAGGTGTTCTGCTACAACTGATCCAATATAGTTATCAATATTTCCTATTGCTTCAGTTGCACTGTGCAACGGGTAAAGACCACCTGACCTGATCGTGCTTTACAGGTATCAGGACGTAAATCCTATATTTAAAACAAAAAATAAAACAATCAAAAAATAGACAACTCCAGGAGGACGATGCCCGTTACGTATGAGAAGTCATAGTGCACGTCGAGTTGTTGTTGTTGACCTTGGACCATTCATTTTGCATCGAGGCCTACACGATGGCAAATGATAGTTAGATCCATTATGTTGACATTTGACCCTAAGATGGCTCTTAGAGACGGGGTTACGGTGGACACTTTTTCACTTAATTTTCATTGATGGCCATTTGGCCCCCGCGACTACAAGATAGGCTAGCTATGTAGTCAATAAGCTTTTTTATATTTGACCCCTAGATGACCCCACTTTTGGACCTTGACCCAATATTGTGCACAAAAGAATAGAGCTTTTCCAGTGGTTATTGTTGAACACATTTGACATAAATATCTACTTTGGTGATGAGTTATAGCGTTTTTGCATACTAATTAGCTTCATTTGCTATCTTACACGTGACCCCATGGGCCAATATTCTGTCACATGATTCGTCTCAGGACATTATCCGCAACTTTTGCACAGACATCACCAATCCAATGTTACGATTTTGAGATATAGGCATTTTTGCATATTAAATAGATATGGCCCGCCCATTTTGATGTTAATGAGTTCCGATATTAATTCTGTGTACAAGCTGTATACACTGACAAAAGAAGATGCTCATGCAGAATTTCAGCAGTAGCGCACATTATCTGTAGAAGTAGGCTTCCAAAGATTTTAGTTTTGACTCTATGACCCAAGAGGTCAAAGGTCTAACTATGTACACCCCTGATACAGCTTGGGTCAGTGTTTCTTATGACCGAATTATGGTCAATATCGGACCAGCCGTTTGGCAGACAGAAGAAGGCGAAAAAAAGCGATGGTCGGAAGGAAGGAGAGACTAAACAGCCTAAGAAAGAATACTATGCCCGTTTTCACGGGATAGTAACAAAACAAGACACAAAACAACAAGAATGGACTATTCAAAACCAAATGCCTAGCATCCAAAACGTGTTATTAAATGTTTGTATTTGAATTTTTGTCATGGGGTTTAATGCCTTGCAAGTCTCGCATACGAAATTGGCCAAAATTTGAACAAATTTGCTTTCATATTGGATTTGTGCAAATTATGCAAACGAAACAAGAGTTTAAATTTCTTCAAACTAAGAAGTTGAACAAATCTTGGAATGCCCAATACTATCCTGAAACCTGCATTTTAGGTATATAAAGCCTCAAAGTACTTATAAGCAGAATTAAAACCCCAAAATGGAAAAACAAAAAAAAAATAAAATTGCAGGACATTTTTTTATTTTGCAAAAAAATTTAAATTTATTTTCAACTAAATTGGATTATTTTCACTAAATTAATTTTCGCAAATGCAATTGTTGTTCTATTGTAGTGTATGATTAGATAGTATTGGATACTTTGCCTTGTAAAGAAAACACCACAGAGGGCGTCCGAATGTAAACATGTGACATCATAAATCACATAGTTACATAAAAACAAATCACTGAAGACTTCTAATCAATATCCAAAACTTTTTGTGGTCACAAAATCCGGAAAAACGTAGTGGAGTATGCAAGCCTTATGGAGCTCAAAAATGAAAATGGACAATGCGAGAAAAAATCCGCTTGAAGTTGCAATTTTGTACAGACCTCAATGCAGATTTATTTTGTCTTTAGCAGATCATTGGCAAATGATATATATTAAGGTTCTAAAATGCATTGATATTAAGATAGGTAATGCAAGGTATCATATAAAATAATTTGTTAAAATCCATATTTTTATATGTGGAGTCAAATTGTGATGCGTCATCAAATTTTGGGCATATAGAAGATTAGATGTACATATTTGAAATTCAAACATAGATTTCCTATCCAAAACATCCAATGTAATGAGAAGTGGTTCAAAATGTGGAATAAAATTAGAATTAAATAGGTGCTTATCAGAGGAAAATAGTAGTATTTTAGACTCTGATAAAAAGAGCAATACGTTTTGAGCAAATTGCAATTGAAAACTCTATTTTGACATGTGTCATGGGAAATGAAATTAAACGTTTTCTCTAACACAAAATGTAAAATATATAATTATTAATTATTAGTATTATTCAATCATTCTTTAGTCATAAAAACAAACCAAGAATTACAGACAACACAGGACACGGTTTGGGAAATCCCAAATCACAGGGGGGGGCCCCCCAGGGGGTATAGACCGATACAAAGTTAGATATTTACAAGCATAAAAACAACACACAAAACACACACAAAACACACATCACACACACCTACGCGCACCCAACCCACACCCACTCACGCGAGCACCACACACACACATTCAACACACGCACGCGAGCACACTTCACACAGCATGCACGCACATACACTCACACACACACACACACACATGGATATAAAATAGAAAATACATTGGTTATATAAATACATGGGTTATGAGAATGAACTCAACATTTATGTAGGGGCAATTTTCCCAAGAAGGGCTATGACGCGCGCTCCAAATGGTATAAGCTAGAATGGAGAGCAAGCTGGCTCAGATCCTTTATCAGGTCTCACCTTGCATCTGCTAATTTTGAAAATTGATTTGACGTATTGCTCGTTGTCAGTGAAATAAGCACAACGGTACCAATTTCAATACAGAACAAGGCACGCATTAGACCTTTTCATTAAGATCTTGGGTAAGGTGGGACGTACTTTGATTCTTTACGTTATGAGCTTTATCAAATTAGCGTTTCGAAAGGAACAGTGAAGCTCGATTATCTGAAGGAAGCGCCATCATCTTGCAAAACACAACCATATCGGGCTCTTAAATTAGTGCACCAAAATGTTAGGGGGGATAGACCCGCCACACGTGAATGGCTGGCATGTCAGCATATATAGTGGCAGAACTCGGAATGGGATTGTATGTTTTTATAATATGATCAAAATGTAATTATGACCGCCAAGTTAGGGGGCCCTGCTCAAGAGAAACAGGACATGCGTTGAGGCCGTGAATTTGAGCGTATCTTCATTACCAATAATTTACAATTTACAGTAGTCCTTTTACCCCAGTTACGGAGATTACTCAGTGGGGCAAAAAGTCGATGGAGGCACGGACAGCAAAACTTAACACCCCTCGCGGAAGATTGTAGATAAGCGACCTCCATGTCGGGTCATAGGACTGGAGACTCATAAGCTTGAGTAAGTTACCTTGCTGAAGGAGAGGGCGAATATAATCTTGCCAAAATTTCGCCGGTCCTCAAAATGATATTTTTAATTTCAGATTTAAGTTTTTGCAGGATCAGGATTGGTATCAGATTGGAGGAAGCAGCGGTATAAAGGTTTGAGTAAAGGTTGAAGACCATGCTCGACCATGTTTGCTCATTTTACGACTCCATTGAGATTCCCGCTCACGTTTACACTTCAGAGCATGAACGACACGCGTATCTGCTTAACCATACAGCGTGCGTATGCTAAGCTCTGCAGATTCTAAATCTATATCGCGGAAAAGTCTGACGGCCTCGCCCTCTGGCTATGGATAAAGGCAGGAGTGGCACCGGTAATTGCGAGGCCAAGCCATGTTTAATGGCTCGTTGGTATGAATATGTCAACTGTTGAGTTGGGTATCACTTAAACTTCGTGAAAAACCGTGAGCATGAATCTCAACGAAGGAGCCGCATATTCAGAGTAAATACGCAGTTTGAATCATTTCTAATGTGTGATGACTCAATATTTACGGATAAAACACTTATTATCTTTGACATTATCAAAAGGGTTCTCTGGTTTTACCCCTAAAAGTAAGATTAATACCAGAAATTTTTCTGGGCCATATGCAGAGATTTCAGAAACATTGTCACCAATACAAACGTGCGTTATAGGAGCGAACCACTACCAATAGGACATAGTTTTACACTTAACAGGTTTTAGAGTCAAATTAAGGGAACGAGTAATATCCAAATCTAATTAATTAGTTTTGATGTTTCTGTTATCAGGGGTAAGAGACAAAGTCGTCGGCAAATGGTAATGTAATGTAATGCTTTCCCTTCCAAGTATACCCATGAGTATCTTCTTTAAGTTGAGGTTGAATGAAGGGATCGAAGACAGCTAAAAATATAATGGGTAAAGGATACCGTGAAATACCCCAGCCGAAAATTTTGAAAGGGCTGAGTGCCAACCATCCGGGACCTTTAATTTCGCCCTGGAGTCTAGAATAGAGATTTTGGATATACTTGCAAATGTGAATCAGGAAATTATTGGTTCATGTATAATTAATTCAATTATGTGCGACGGCCAAAAGGCATGCGCCAAATCAAAGAAAGTAACATGGAGTGTTCTCTTTTTGTTTTGGCATTCGCTAAAAGCTCATTCATAACAAAGGTATGTTCCACACAACCATTAATTCTTTTCAGGAAAGCTTTTGGGTGTCCGGGTCATCAACTTGTTACGGAAGCATATATTCGCAATGCAGCTCCGATAAAATCTGATGGAACAACTTTCCTACGCAGGATGTTAGTGAAATCATACGAAAGTTATTCTAAACAAAAAGTGAAAATAAAAGCTTATGATAGGACTATTCACAAATGCAAGAAAATAAAATAAGAAAATTTCAGATATTTTCACCAATATTTGGAGACATCATCTTTATGCGTAATATCTATTTTTGCAATCCAGGCGAAGTTTACGACCTCTGGAGTCGTAATCCCGGGGTTCCATACTATCGATATATGTGGTTGTAAAAAAAGTTCTCTCGAAGTAACCTATCTTCAATTTTTTTAAAGCCCGTTTTCAAATGTTGGAGCCCTGACTAAAAGCTTTATTTTTAAGAGCTCTTATCTCATGGTGAGTGCGAGTTGTAGATGGCTCCGTTTTCAAGTTAGGAGCCTTTAAGTTGACTTTTACTTCGACTTTTATTTCAAATAAGTTTTTTTAAATTCTCCATAGGTACTTAGTTCATACTGACACTTCCTTAAATGGGAGCTGTCTACGGCCGAGCCCTGTCAATTTGTTTTCGGGACAGACAGCTTTATTTTAAAAAGCTCTACCTCATGATTGCAGTTCATAACTATGTAGGTGGCTTCGGTTTTAAAGTTACGAACCTTTAATTAAAGTTTGACTTCTTACTTCAAACCTTTTTCATGTCATCTTTTAAAAAAAGTCCCAAAGGACTAATTCCTACTGACAGTTCCTTAAAGTGGGAAGCTTTCATGATCTTTAGACAATATCCATTGGCTGTATCCCTCTTGGGGAGGTATTACACTGAAATTTCGCTATTTTTTAAAAAAAATCTCCTGATTCCATCAAATATCCGATTCCAAGATCAAATTCTCCCTGATTCCAAAAATCTCTGTTGGACAGTCTGCAATGTCATCCAGCGGGTAGTTTTCGGGTAACTGAACGTTGCTTTGCGATATGGATATGAGTTTTGATATGGTGGTATAGTTTAGAGTTTCGCCGTAAGTTTTGGGGTCATGTTTTCGAGGGGTCATTTTGGGGTCAAAGGTCATCCAGGGGCGTTATCGGGTAAGTTGGTCCGTGCTTTGACGTATGGATATGCGTTTTGATATGGTGGTAGAGCTTTGCCGTACCACTTTTGTGGTAACATTTTCGAGTGGTCATTTTGGGGTCAGAAGTCATGTAGGGGGTCATTATTGGGTAAACTTGGCTGTGTTTCTACATGCTTTGACGTATGGATATGAAGCTCCCAGGGTTGTAATTAGGTCGAATACCGTACCTTGGTTCTGTTCTGAAAACATTCAGTATACTCATCATCTAACGGGTATACTCAGCTAGAGAAGACCCACTCGCTGCGCGGGCTCCACACTAGTAAATACAATTCTTCTGTCTGCAAATTGATTACATGACCACCAACATGCTCAAAGGAACTTGTAGGACTCATATAGGTAGTACAGTTTGAACTCTCTAATGCCTAAATGAACCTTGCCCCACGTTCAAATTTGCACATCTATATATTTTATCTGGTGGTCTGTCTGTCCTGTCACTGTTGTCTTCCGGTCTGACTGCATTATGTTCTCTGAGACCGAGATTGCAGACCCTCCTGCAACTTGGTGGTGGGGTGCCGCCCCTTGACCTACGACTACCAAGTCTGTATTGGGTAGTGGATCAAAGGTCATCATAGGGCATTCCAAGTCAAGGAGCTCCATGGGGTAACTTGGTTGTAGTTCAGGGCGAACTTGGGGGTGGGGTGTGGTTGATGAAAATTTAAAGGTCCTGGCAAGGTCATCAGGGGTTCTTCCGGTCAAAGAACCGCAGAAAACCCGAGGGTCATTCAGCCAGGTGATCGCAAACACAGGTGATAGCCAAATCCGAGGATCGCCTAGTAACCCACTACCATTACAGAAACCACGGGCCCATAACTCTTTATGGACGGTTGTACAGAATGCCTCTTATATGGCCTCATATGCCCTTTTGACCTCCAAGACCCTACTTTGACCTTTGACCCCAAAATATCTAAACATTCTTCCAAGTTTAAGTTTGTATAGCCACCAACGTGCTCAATAACCACTGGCCACGACCTGTGGGCTATATTTCATGAACCTGTAATGACCCTACATGACCTATGACCCAACAACTACACATTCCCTAACCATCCCATGGGTTACTGTACTGCAGCATTTGATGACTTGTTTTCACACTGGTATAAATATGACCCCGTTGTTTTCACACAATAATGGTATAATTATCGTGTTGATTTGATGTTGTTGGTACAATTTTGGGTACGCATCCACGATGAAGATATATAGTCCGTGAAACGTTGTCAGCTCTACACAATACTTTCCGACATCGATTGGATTTTGCAAACTTTTTTATTCATCACAGGAACCAATCAATTGGGAATTGACTGTGTGCTGTCTGCCGATTCCCGTATCAATATTCCACGTTCATTTTTCATCACACTTCCGTTTGGAAGCTTTCCGCGGTTGGGAATATTACGCAGTGCCTTTCAACAGCTACGGATAACAACGGCCCCATATGCAATGGTACACAGCAACCCACTAAATGCTTTCATAATGAGCTATGCGAGCATAATGAGCTATGCTATAGCAGCACCTAGCATATGCAAAGAAGTGACGCTATCGTCCAATGGCGGTGCCCTGAGGTGTCACCAATTGCTGAGTCACTGTTAGAGGCCTGGGGTCGTACCGCCGAAACTTAATGTAAGTATATACCTATTATGCTGAGCGTTGTTACGATTTCTACAAGTGTGACTAACGTGCGTTTGCGAAACAATGGACGTAGCAGTCGTAGAATACCGTTACGCATAAAACTTAGGTCATTATTACGTGTCTTCTATGTGGGTGCAATCGTGGGTGGCAATATGTACGAGTTGGTGTTGTAATGCCGTTCTAGTGAATCGATTAACGGATATTACAGCATACGAGTGGGAGATAGGGGACATATTGAAACTGAAGTACTCGACTACCCCTCGCAAATTTTAGAATGCCTCTGGTATGAGAAACCGCGTTAAATTCTAAACTGAAATTTATTAACAATACATGATATCATGCATTGGTTATCTTGGTAGAATTACCGGTGTACTTTCGATAGATTAGATAAGCCTACGCCGGCACCAGAAATGAAATGGCTGCAATATCAAAGAGGGCGGCTATTGTTCTGGTCATTTTGTTGGTTGGAAAGAAAAAAAGAACAAAAAAAATTAAAAAAAAATAGTAATATAGGCCTAATCCAATAAACGAAGAAAAACAAAGGGACATGAATGATCTTACAGGTAGGTTTAAATTACTGCAGGTAGAGGAAGAAATGTATGTAAGCAATTGAAAAAAAATGGCAAGCATACACTACTAGCAAAGAAGAAGTGCACTGATTTTATAAAGATTTAAACAAAATGGGAATGAGGCAATAAGTGACAAAAACGTTATGTTCTTTTTCAATGCTGACTTAGAGATTTCGAAATGTATTTGTGGTATTTAATTAGTCATCCAGAACCTAAAAAAGTCACCTAAAAAATACTTAATTACAACCAAAAATGAGATTGAAATGGATTTTTGTTTTGATGTAGTAAACATTTTTTTTACTTTTTTTAACTTGTTAAAATATGATAGGCCTACTGTACAAACACAAAAAATTTCGGATCGGAATTTTATCAAAGTTGTGATTTCTAAAAAATGAAGGACATCGATTTGAGCTTAGGTTTTAGCGATTAGTGTGGCGATAAGCATATTTTCTCTCGCTATAATGGATAGATGAGCCAATCTGTGTGAAAAGGAATGCAGCCATTCTGAGGGGACATGGGATGTAATCATTGCAATTATATAGTTACAGAAGACAATGATAATATGATTATTAACATTTAACATGTTATCTCGTAGTTGATTTAATTAGACATGCTTCAATTGTGCTATAACAATGATATTCGGCCAACCTGACTGTATATGTCAATAAATGGACATGTCATTGGAAATAAGAGATTTGGACTTTAAGATGCTACTAGTCACTTTGGCGTTACCTAAAACAGTCTTCTAGAAAATAATTTGGTTCCTGATTTAATTTGTGATAAGCCCTGTTATCAAGTTGCGGCAATACTTACAACAGTGTTAGAAACATGGTTTGGCACATGAGTGTTTAGGTATTGAACATGTCAAAACGCTAAACACGTGGCGTCAAATGTCATAAAACACATTAATGTCAAATGACCTAGACATTGTTAAGGATTTTAAACATGTTTATATATTAATTATAAACAGATATTTCAAAATGTTTGGAACGTGGTTGCAAAATAGTGTTTAGAACGGTGTTTAATTTATAATCACTGTGTTGCAGTGTCTATACATCAAAACGACACTCCTGGTCTGAAATAGATTCAAGGGGGTGGCTATAATATCTTATTTTTTGTTCAGGACGTCTCCCTTCATTTTCTGGAACTATAAAAGCTGTTACCATGATAGATTACTAACAAGATGGATGGAAAATGCGAAGAGGCCGATCCGTCCCCTTCCCACACACTACGACTGTGTTACGTGTACTCGTGACCACACATAGTTTTAATCGTAAATCTGGCTTACTCGTAAGACACACGTTGCTTACGTCCAAGTTTCACGAACGCGAAAAAAATCTTAGTAGTAACCTATGTCACAACTAGGGCTACGGTAGTCTTAAGAGTGCTTTCGCGAACGAACCCCTGGTCATCATAATTATCTCGGGTTTGTTTACGTCTGCCGCTGGTTTCATGTGACTTTCGTCGTGGCCTTCAAAATTGCACACCAAGTCGCAAAGCAAAGACACGCTGGGTATTTGCCCGGGGTATTGATTTGGCGGTTCTGCTGTTACGAAGGAAATTCTGGCAGACATGAACTATTTGGTATAAATATGGGTCATTATACACTGGCGTACCCGGGGGGGGGGGGGGGCTTTGGGGGCTAAAGCCCCCAAGAAAAAAAGAGGAAGGGAGAAAGAAAAAAAAAGGAAAAGAGAAGGAGAAAAGAAGAAGAAAAAAGAACAAATGGATGATTTTACGGTACATTTGATTTTTTTCATGCAAATGCAGATCAAAAAGTGTCGGAAGTACGCAAGGAAAGGCGTTTTTAGGTCTTGAAAACCCTCAAACATCAGGAGCTTCAGGGGGTCTGCCCCTGGACCCCCGCCGGGGCATTGCCCCGGCACCCAACCAGGGGCCCTAAGGCGGGCCCCTGGACCCCACCCGTTAGTCGCTACGCTCGCTACGCTCGCTTCGCTCTCATGGTTCGAACATCTTCAGTCCAGCCCCCCTCAATACAATTTCCTGGGCACGCCTATGTTATATTGCAAGGAGGAGAGGTATAAGTTCGGGTCCACTTCTTGAGTTGGTATAAATATGGGTCATTATATTGCACGAAAGACAGGTATAAGTTCGGGTCCAATTCTGAGTCCTGGAGGCAACGTCCCTACCCAAACAAATTGAACCCCCAGGGCTGAAACCCAGATTTCCCTATTATGCATGAGTTGTTGGATCTCTGGTGGATCAGGTTGAGTTATCTATCGGGAGACTTCTACATCCTATTTGTTCCTGCCAGAGGGTTCGAGGAAATCAAACGGAAGATAGGTTTGTGTTAGTATACATGATGTCCAGAAAACTTACGATGTTGCACGCATGCCAGAGGGATGCAAATCCTGTGGTGTATGAAATATGATCTTCACAAATGATGTTAAATAATCTGCTTGAGGTTCAAGTGTACATACGTTATGAAAGGCTATGAAGAATTGAATGTTGTATGGTCGAGGCGACCTTCATTTACTGAGTTATTGCAAGCAAGTGTGCTTTCCTCCATTGAAGTCATGAAAAAGAGTGCTGGGGACACCATGTCACCATTTGAATTCTGAGACATTTCCAGCTGGACTCTTTGACGTCTTCACCCACTGGTTGAAGTAGGAAAAAAATGAGGGGTTTTGTTTTTCCCTCATTCAAGTGTAGACCAATTACATTCGATGGCCTAAACACTCTGTAACAGGTTGTGCTTTGATAATTAGTATGTCGTGAGCGAATCCAGCTCGTAACGTGAGATTGCGGGATGGCGGTTCTGTGCTCCTTCTGTGACTCCCAGCAGGATATGGTTTCAATTGTGAAATTATTTCCCTCTCAGAAGTGAGAGGGGGATACACTAGGATCGATCCTACCCTCCGCGACTTACTTTTGCACAAAGGTCTCATTTGGCCCGACCAGGAAACCTCTATACCACATTAAATTAAAAATTTCGCTACGCGAAAATAGTCCGCCGATAGTGTGCACTACTTTTCGGTCAACTCACCGCCCATGCGCGGTGAGGGAATGCCTGTACAAATGTTTTCTCAAATGTGTACAACACAACTTCAGAGACCTTGTGGGTGGAAAAAACATTGTGGGAGGGTTGTAAGGCGCGGAGGGTAGGTATCGATCGCTAGTATATATCCCCGCTCACTCTTGAGAGGGAAAATACACTGCTCTCTCGATAGCTACATCCGCGACTTTTACTTTTGCACAGTATACCACTGGTAAGTCTCAGGCAGTGGAAGAAGGTACGGGGAGGTAGTCACCAGCGCTAGCATATCCCCATCTCGCAGAGAGACTCACCTAGAGCTCTTGATGCGCTCACTTCTACGGGCACACAGTTGACCTGCTCAGTAGCAACATCCCCTCTACGCACCAGAACGTCTCGAAGATAACTATCTGAAACGTGGTTGCGGAAATCCAACCTATAGTATCCAGGATTTCCTGGCTGGAGCCTTTGTAAAATGCCCAGGACGGGACTGGAGGCAATGAGCACGTACATCAGGATCTAGCCCCCGAGAGCCGACCAAACCGATCGTGATGTTTCGCGGTGCGCTACGGATGGTCGAGGTAACCCCGCGGCTAACTGTGTCCTTAGCTGCTGGACCATATGGAAGGGCCGTGGAGATGAAAAGCCGTTTTGTCTTCCTGAGCCCTTCGGTACGCTTAATGTACCATTAGAGCCCTAACAGGGCACCAGGGTTTCTCTGGACCGTCCATGTGCAGCCAAGGCCAAGTGGGCACGGTGTGAAAGACAGGGTATGATTCTTAGCGATGAAAAAAACCCGCTGTGGGCGGATGGAACGCCTTCTTCGCCCACGCGAGTGAGCCTCGTCAATGGACAAGGCATTGTATCTCGGAACCCGTGCCTGAAAGACGACTGACACGAGAAGGGCCGTCTTCCTAGATAATTCCAGGAGGCTGGCCAATCAGTTGGTCGAATTCCTTCGACAGCTAAGAACTGAGCACTAGCGGGCCAGATCCCACTCCGGAACGATAGTGTGAACGAACGGAAAAAAAATGACCCTTCAGCAGATAGATTCGGTGAGCGATCGGGTGTCGAGACGACCTGTTTGCCGTCTCTGAGAGCCCCGATGGAGCGCCCCAATCGCGCTGCGGTAGCACCTGACTGTGGACGCCCAAACCCTCGTGGAAATTCCGTTTTGGAAATGCCCCGATCTGCCCTACAGACCATAATGACAGCGGATCGATTCTACGATTGGCGCACCATCTATAGAACAGGCAGAGTCTAGAATCGTAAGATTCTCTTGTTGACTTCCGCCTTGCCTGAACAGCGAGCGCGGCAGCTGCTCAGAAAGTCCCGCCGAGTGTATTGTGTGGCGGAAATGAGCCAGACAAATTCAAGTTGAGAGCGGGATGGTACGCTCTGGGACGGGACGTGTTCGGCTGGAGGGCCGCTTATCAGATCCCCACGCTGATGGAGCAAGACGGGGTCCCCACTAGGCAGCTACAGAAGCCGTGGGAAACCACAGCTGCGCCGGCCACATGGGGCCGCAACCCAACAGAGCCAGGCAATTGTCCGGACCGAGCTACCCATTCTCGAGGGGGCGATCGGTATCATCGCAAGGAGGGAAATGCGTAGGCCAAGGATCCCCGACCCAATACACCACCATGGCATCCCGTACCCACGGCTTCGGGGATCTTAACTACATGAGTAGTACGCTGGAAGCTGGTGATTCACGGCGGAGGCGGATAGGTCCACGTGGAGACGCTGTTTAGCCTCTGATAAATTGACCGGCAGACTGCCAGCGGGAGGCGCCATTCCACTGACGCCCCCCTCACCTTCGATGGCGCTGGCTTAGCGTGCCCTTCGGGAGAGGGTGTCGCTAGGACATTTCTCCCACCCCTGGTTACCTGTTGCTGCTATAAGGGCCATGCCCCGTTGCCTGCACCACTCTAGGAGCCTGACTACCTCTTTGCAGAGACTGGGGCTCCTTCGTCCCCCCCTTCCTTGTTGAGGTATGTCACTACCGTCATGATGTGTCGCATCGGACCAGGGTCACCTTCCCTGGTCGGGCGACCCAGTGCTTTCAGTGCCAGAAGATGCTTCAGCTCGAGCCACATTGATATTGATGGCGAAGACTGCATGGGCGACCCAACGGGCCCGACACTCGTAGACCCTAAGTGGTTCTCCCACCCAGACTTGACGGTCTGTTGACAGCGTCACGGAGGTGTAATTCCATGAAGTGGGGCTCCACCCTCCAAAGTTGCGTGGATGCTTCCACCAACTGAGGTCGGGGGCCAGCTTCAGGGGCATTGGAAATAAGGAGGGACATTGGGGGGTACCAGGATCGGAAGTACCCGAGCATGTGGATCTGGATTCCCAGCATGCGTAATCTGCAGGTTCAGTGGGGAACCATCCCGCTGAGGCTGGTCAGGAGTCCCAGACGCCGAAGCCATAGCCCTAGGCTGGGACCGACTGCTCTCAAAGATTGCTCGGGCCACACGCCGCGACCGGGCTACTCTCGCTGCCGGGCCTCACCTTTACGGACAGGACAGTCCGAACTCGCTCCCAGAAAGTGGGGTCTATGGGAGGGCGAGACTGCTGACATGTCGAGGTTGACGGTGAAAACGAGAGACCTTATAAGGTAAGCACCTCCTCACTAAGCTTGAGGCCTCTGCGAGGATGGCGCACCAGTAGCCAGTCAGTCTAGGTAGACGAAGATTGTCCTGCCCCTTCGCATGAGGAACTCCGCTACCACCTTCACGACCATTGTGAAGGTCCGTGGAGCGTTCGACAGGCCGGAGGGCAGGACACCCGGAATGTAAGCCAACCCTCCTAAGGCAAAAACGGAGCCATTTCTGTGAGGATTCGTGGCATGGGACGTGGTGATATGTGTCTCTCAAATCCAACGTGGCCCTCCCCCCGCCATCCCTTGTAAGGGGAAGGTGGAGTAGAAGCCCTATTTGATTGGATTGTGCGAGAGGCATAGCACGTCACGATTTGGCCAGCAGCCCAGCTATCTCTTGCAGAGAGGGCGTCCCGCTAGGCAGTGTCTCTTGGAAGAGGTGGTGACCTCACCCCTCTGAATGGGGGAGTGTGGGGCAGGGCTGTGAAAACTCGTGCGGTACCCCGTGGTTACCACATATACGGACCCGAGGGGTCGAGGTACACTGCCGCACGGCTCCCGCAAATGGCATGAGGCGGGACCGCCTACCATGGAGGCGAGAGATTGCTTTGTACGGGTAAGTAATAAAAATGACCCTGCGCGGTCACCTGACTCCCTCGGCATGGGGATGGCCTTGACCTTTGCGTTTACCTTTAGAGTCCGTCTTTACGGACTGGGTTTACCCGCCGCTGTTACCGCACGGTGATACCTCCATGGTTCTGAGGGGGCTTGGTAGCCCTGTAGGGGGTAGCGGCTGGCGGAGCGCCCCATTGAGGGTTACGGAGGCTTTGAGGATCGGATCCCTACGAAAAGGGTTGTCGGTTTCCTTCTTTCCTTGATTGCCCGAGCGCCTGAGGTCCCCGGCTTTTGTCGCCGAAACGGCCTTTTTTCGCTCCTGCTCTAGTTCTGGATGGGAAAGGCATTGACCTCCGAAAAGGTCTATCCCCAGGGGCGCCTCGAGCATTCCACGGGAGTCCGGGAAGTTTAAGGCCTGGCGACCAAACTTGCGTATAGATCTCACCGACCTGGACGGCGACAAGGGATTAGGTCCGATACCACGTTGATTGTCCTACAGTGGCGGCTTTGGAAAGCAACCTGTCCGGCTCCGTCAGGGACAGTTGCAGGTGGGGAAAAACCAACTGCTGGGCGTGATCAGCGTAGGCCGGCCCTAGCAGGGATTCAAACGCCCGCAGCTCGCCATCCCTCCGTTATTCCGATGGTTGAACCATGAATGGGGCGGGGGCTCGAGATGTACCCCCAGCGCCCTCGACCGCTGGGGGGGGAGTCTGAAGGGGAACGCACCTCGAGTTCCGGAACCGAGACATCTGCAGGAAGGCAGGCTCTGGGCACAGCGGTTGTAACCAGGTAGGGAGTGTCCTCTCCGTTCGGGAAGGCTGTCCCTAACCAGGGGATCCTGTCCACCTTTCCCTCGGAGTTTGTATGGAACCGAGTCAATGGTGGTCTTAAAATCCCTTGACAGAGGTATGAAAGGCATTGATCTAGGTTGCTTAAGTGGTTTTGCAGTGACCCCAAGGTCTGATTGCACCTGAGGTGGAGACTTAAACTCCAACCGCAACGCGGCGTCCGAGAGGACCGCCCGCCGAAAAAATGGGGCCCGAAACTCTAGGGGTGGTAAGCAACCGGTCACGCAACTGACTTCCACCGACTCGTAGGAAGATGGCGGGCCCTATATGGGTCGCCCAGGCTCGGCAATGGGTCTCGTAATCCATGCGAATCGTTCCTCCGGCCTCGGCTCCTCGGGCTGAAGTGCCGGTGGATTGAAGCTCCCTGGTGGGAGGGTTTCCGTCCACGAGGACCTGCGAACCCTGGGGGCGGTCTACGGCGGAGGGCGTGAGGCCCTGGATGTTCGGGGAGCCTGCAGAGTGAAACCCTCTGCCATAGATGCCCAGGGGGATTCGCCCAGGGGGCAGGAACGGCTTGCGGCTGAGCTACGATTACCTGGTTTCCTCACCACTTTGTGGAGGAATGAGAGGGCAGGTAACACGGTTTGTCGCCCGTGGGGACCTGGCCATTTACAGAGGGGAGAACGGCGTTAGCTCGGGCCCCGCGCCATCCTCTCGTCTAGGGCCTTTGTGTGGGGACGACGGAGGTTGGTATTGATCTGCCGCCTCCGACCGTACGGTCGAAGGGAGGACCCGGTATGGTCCCCTAGACGTGGAAGGTGGCATGCTAGGATCTCTTATGTTGTAGGTCGGGACTGGTTTGTCGTCCGACCAGGTCGACGCCGGGTCACACCCTGGAATACTTCCGGGCGGGAGCTACGACCCCGAGGTTCGGGTCCAACCCTCACTTCCGACCTGCCGTGAGGGTCGGTTGTAAGGGTGGGACGTCTCGGACCAACCCATCCTCGACGGAGGAGCGGGAAGGGTCTGCTCCATCGGAATCAGTACATACTTCCCCTTTTTGAAGAGGAGGTGGACGCCGACTCTTCATCCCGAAAAGAGTGCTATCGCTAGCCTCAATGCTGATAGCGTCCTCAGGACCCGTGGGAGGCGGCTCTTTTCTTAGCCGGCGAGCTCAGCTAGTTCGGGGGGAGCTTGCGTTGGTGGCTGGAAAGGGCCTTGGTCGGCTCCAATCCCTCACGGATGAGGGAGAGCTGACCATTGAAACCCCAAGAGGGTTCTTGCCAGCGGTCGCAATAAAGATTTAAGTAGACGCTACCCATTTGGGGTGACGGGTTCGGGGCTCTCCAGACAAGGCAGTGGATTTTTTGTCCCGGCCTCTTGAGGAAAAGACCTGAGCCCTGGCAGCGACTCGACCTGGGTACCCGGCTGGATCAAGAACTCGATCTGTGGTTGGGCTTCAAAGCCTAACCCTCGGGAGAGCTGATCCAGGGTTCCCTCTGGTCGAGTACCGTTCTGAGCTCCACTTTCCCGACCCAGGGACGACCTGGGATGGCCCTTGATGCCTGCCCTCCAGGAGATGGGTATAGGGAGCGATCGGTGGTCGGGTCTCCGACGGGGGTCTCGACCATGACCGAGGCATCCCCGACCGTGAGCTCGACAACTGGGATGGCCTTGAATGCCTTGTCCTCAAGGCGAGCGGGGTCTAGGGAGCGAACGGTCGGGTCCCGACCTGGGTCTGACACCGAACTGGGTTATCGACCACGACCTGGCATCTCCGACTTGAGCTCGACCTAGGGCTGGGCTCGAGAGTCAGCCCGCATGGGAGCTGGTCCAGAGAATTACCTCGGTCGAGGGGTGGTCCCGACCTGAGTCCTGGTCTCGACTTGGGCGCCTGCTGGACCGTGAGATCGACATTGGGGCGGGTCTTGGGGGCCTACCCTCGAGGGAACTGGTCGAGGGAACTGGTCGGGAGATCCTTCGAACCCAAACGTTGCCGTGACGGGCGCCCTTTGGTGGCCCTCTTGGGACGGCTGACGCGCGTCAGTGACTGGACTCCTTCTTGTCCTTTTAGATCCGTCCCAACACATCCCTGTCGAGGGGGAGAGGGAGACTATCGGTGAAAAACTCTTAAACTAAGTGGCATAGGATGGTCCCATTTTGGCGGTGACCCCCCCCCCCCCCGATGGACTCAACCTGCCCAAAATCCCTCTACGGGACCTAAAGGAACGCCCCACACCCCTAAGATGGGCCCCAGGGTGTGGGAACGAGCCCAGGGAGCACAAGGCAAAAACACCAAAAATTACTTATAGCACCACTGGCGCATCATACCTGAAAGTAAAAACCTGGAATATCAGCCCTGAAAGACCCGATTGGGGTTTGGCCTACCATACCTAAATAATAATCTATTTTTTTGTCCAACGCATAGATAAAACCACTGTTTTTTAGGCACGACGGCTTCCCATATAATCTCAACATGGCGATATAACGGCTAGAATATTGGTACACTTTTCCTGCCTAGCCTGATAAAAAAAAAACGGTGAGAAAAGGCTCGTAAAATCACCGTTCTTCAAGGAAAACGTCCTCGTCCGAAAGACGGAGGGAATATAAAGTGGGATATTACAGAGGGGCCGCACAATTCTCGAGCTAGGATCGGCGGCCTCTTACATGAATACAATTCGTTATACGGCGAGATAAAAACTCAAAAATTACATCTAACTCGCCGAATACACTCACTCTTAGGCTACATTTTGTCTAGGGGTACGTAGTGCTCGAATGGACGTATTCTTTCTGGTCCATTACAGCTAATGCCGGTATATTGGAAAGATTTTCCGGTCAGGCGTCAGCATACAGCGTGTTCCAATTTGAGAAACCAAGTTTGATAAGGACGATTCACCGCGCTGGGCCGGTGAATTGCCCGAAAGTAGTGGCTGTATCGGCGGAACTATTTTTCGCGGTAGCGCAATTTTAATGTGGTATCGAGGTTTCTGGTCGGGCCCAAATGAGACCTTTGTGCAAAAGTCCGGTCGCGGAGGTAGCTTTATCTAAGCGCATATGTATCTGCAAAGTGCATAGCGAATCACATAGTCAGAACTTTGATGAAGATGATGGTGCCAAAGTGTCGCCTGGACACACTAGCTGAAGCTCAAAGGGTTGAGTCTCTCTGTCTGGCAATATGACAATTGCCTGGATGTAAAGCTTTCTATTAAAATATCCCCATCTGAAGGATTAAAGCTGAAGAACTGTTTTCTTTGGTACCAAAATTGTGAAAATTTGAAATTCAGCTATGTTTTCTATGGAAATATAAGCATATAACTTTCGCCTTCTTGTTTTCATTTAATTGATATCTGACATGTTTTAGCCAAATAAAGGTAGAGAATCTATGGAGTGTCTATCTCTATGGCATCAAACTACTATCCAGAAATTATGGACGACTTGAAATCTGTCATTACACCTTTAAAGGTGCAACACGAGATTTCAAATAACTGGGTCTCTTAAATTGTGAACAATTGATTTTTGCACGGTGTAAACTTTGTATCAAATATCCCCATCCTGAAGTTAAGCTGAGAACTGTTCTTTGGTACAAAATTAAAAAATTTGTAAAATTTCATAATTTGTATAGGAGCACATACAAAATTCAGCCTATGTTTTCTATTGAAATAGTAAGCATACACAAAGTACCTTTTGTTTTTCATTTTAAGTCATTTTTGTAGCAATAAAATTCCTACAGATCACAGAAATATGAGGACCTTGAAATCTACTTGTTTCACCTTTATGGCCCTAATGTATCAGGAATGCCATATGCACAGAGCATATCAAACATGCGATCTTGATGTACTGAGTCAAAAGCCTTGAAGTCTGTGAACACAGCAACCAGCGGGAGATGTCCCTTTCTTTCATTCCTTCAATTATTCTCTCAATGCAAGCATCTGAGATGGTGGATCGTTGCTCTCTGAACCTGTTTGGTTCCATGGAAGAAGAGGGTCAACATAATGAGTGTAATCTGTTTAATAAACCATACGATTGTAGACTTTTGCCCTGATACAGAAGAGGCTAATTCCTGTTACAGAAGACCATGGGGAAAACCTTCAGAGATTTTTATAACTCTGTAACTCTTAACTTGCATGCTGAATTTTGATATAAATCCTACATACTTCCTAACTTTTGAAGTACAAATCAAATTAATCAATGCACTGTGCAGCATTAATCGTTGCCTTATTATAAATGTACCTCCTTTTTGAGTTAGGCCGGTGCCGCCCACCCCAACCTTGGGCTGGTTTGTGTCCTTTTTGTTTGTACGCCATGAGATTTATTGGAGCAACGAAATAATTGACCGGATGCCCTGCCTGACGTCAATCCACCGTTTCGGCGGTGGACCTAGCCTTTTGGTTTCCCCGCCCACATGCAGGCAGCATGCGCACATTGCTGGATGACCGCCGTTGGCTCTCCCAGCCCGGCGCTCTGTAGGTAATATTCTTTCTTCTACAGGTAACCAGCTACCCTCCTCATCAGCTTCGTAATAGTGATAGTAAAAACTCAAATATAAAATTTCCCACCATGTGGCGGGTTTTCCATATCGCATCACATATGCGCAAACCCTTATTATTGGCGGACGTACTGGGAAGAATCTGCAGAATGGTTTTTGTGGCCTAAGTATGTGAACACCAGCTTGCAAGCATTAGTACGGTATATGGCAAACATATAGATTATTAGTGATAGTTAGATAATACACAATGTGTGTACTTGTATGCGAAAGTAAAATTCCTTTGGTACGAGTGAACCCATGAAAAGAATTCCACACTCCATGTACAATGACATGCCTCAGGCTTCCAGAGGTTGTTTTTGATAATCCATAAATGCATTGCAATGTGTCTATCCTGAATTGTACTAAACACGTCAGTACGTAGCCTGTGGGGATCAAAAGTATTCAAGTCTTAAGGCCCAAAAAACCTTTCATAATCATCCTAAGTACTAGAGTTTTGTGGGCTAAAATGAGTGTAAAAGTCAGTGTTTTTATGTGTTAAAGGTGCAACGAAGATTAAAAAGTATCTATATTGTGTATATGTAGTGATTTTATCTTGATTGACGCTCAATAATTTCTTACCTTACATTTTGGCCAACAAAAATGCCTTAAAATTGACACACACCGTGATTTTGATTTGCTCCTTTTTCAATATAAAACATAGGCTGATTTTGATTTGTCTATACAAAATTAAAAACTTTGGATGTTTTGTCACCTAAGAAATATTTCCTCAGCTTATGTCCGGTGTTTAGGTGGGTGTATGTTTGATTATAGCTTTACTTACGGGCAAAAATCAGAATTTTTCAATATTTTTGTTTGAAAAAAACAGCGTCCTAGAAAACATACAATCACGAAACCGTTTTTACAAAGACACGATCAATTGTAAGTTTTGATTTTCGACGTTACTGATCAAGCGTAAGTTTGTACTTGGATTGAAGTTCAAACTTACCTTTGATCGAGTTCGCTCGAGTACAAATCGATCTGTAAATCTTTTGAAACGGGCCCTATCTCTCGTGGCGACTTTAAGAGGATTTATCTTTGATCCATCATGACCTTTTTGAGTTGAAATTTCTGAAAACTGGTGTATGTGGGATGGGCACTCTGTACACCCTCTGCATGTCTTCTTAATGTCCCTAATATGACCCATTGAGGGTTCTCCACTGAGGTATTTATTAGAGTGCATCTGTGTGTAGTTAAAACACTTCTACATGAAGGCAGGACTTCAATGCTCTTAAAATCCCCCTTTTGGTGTGTGTGTGGCTAACTCCCATGAAACCATTTTTTTTTCAAGAAAAATGGTTGTCTTTGAATTAATCGAGAAAGAGAATGTTTGAAACGTGTTATAAGGGCTTCCAAATTGATGTTTCATATGAAAGGATCTACACCATGTCATCAGCTGAAGCATTTAAATAGGTACTACCCGATCTTCATCTACCTCAATCCACTTTCAAAACTCATTCAGAACCTATGACTCTTTCTCGTCTGCAAATATTTTGACCGAGTCTTTCCTTAAATGCAACAGCTAAATATGGTTTTGGTACAGGAACCAGAAAATAATTTGTAGAGTATTCAATGGGCTATTGTAATATAACACAATATCGCATTGAATGAAAATTTTTGGAATTAAGTATGTTTGGTGATGACCCGTCTCCTTTCCTGAACTGAGAAAATAAATGTTGTGCAATCAGGTGGCACCTTAAGTCTGCTCATTATATAGAGTGTTTTAGGTCATCCAATGCATTCAAAAGACCTTACAGGTGTGTGTTCCGATCGATTTTGGGTAACCCCCCCGCGATTTACCCGGAAGTATATCGATTTTAGGATTTCACAGAATGAAAGGCCATAATGTTTCTCAATTGGCGCGGCCTGAAATTTGCAACCCTCAAATCCATTTCATATCCCATTCCGCAAGATATAACAAAAAACTCAGTTTAGTGTTAACCATCAGATTAGCCATTATTGAATAGGTCTTTCCAATATGCATTATTGCGTCCTACCATAAAAACCGCAAGTTTTGTTTCCCCACGGTCAACTTAATGGGTTGTATGTACAAGTGCCAGCTCTCATATCAGTAAGAGAAAACAATTAGACATAATCGGAACTTAGCACCTTTAAGTCGTGATGATTTGTGTGTCTGTTTGTCAACATTTTAGTATACACCTTTTGGTTACATTTTTTTTCAATTGGCTGTGGCATGATGGTCAGTTTTATACCTGGATATACTTATGTGGGGTACCAGATGAGGTCAAAGTCATCAGGGTCATTTATATTGGCTCTCTATTCTTGACCACATAATTGGAACCTATTTGGAGACAAATAACGAAATAATGACCTTTTGAGGATTATTGTTTCGATGTTTCGGATTAGCAAATCGCTCCTTATCCCTTTAAACACTTTGGATGTTTGCCCTTAGGAAAATTCACAAATACAATGAGGACAACAAAACAACATGTCCATCAGGTTTATTCAGTATATTTAATTTTTAGTTTTAGAAGACCAAATCCACATTCATATTAATGGCCATGGCCCAATAGTAAATAGACTCATCCCCAGAACCCATATTTCCAGAAGTGCAAATTTTTGGTGTCCGGAAGAAACTATTATATACCGTACTGGACCCTAGTAATGTCCCCCTGGTATCGTCCCACTCTTTTGTAGCTGAAGTATAGTCCCCGGTATAGTCCCATCTTTGTAGCTAAAATATTGAAATTTTGGGGTGGGATAACGGCCCAATCTGTCCTGAATCTTGTCCGAATCTGGAGTTCGATAATATGTGTTTGTTCACGAAACAAACAAGTCATACACACTTCATGACTTCTGCTATTGAACAAATGCAGTTTTCGCGACAGTAACGTAGTTTTCCTCCACCCTCATTCAAGTGATTTCATCGTTTTTGATGTACTAACTATGTATTAATACTCATAATGTAATTTTAGTATTTTTTTAGCAAATTGGTTACTAGACCGGAAACCCATTTGCCTCTGATATCTATCTATCTATCACCATTCCCATAGGACGTTGGCTCCTCACGAAACAAATTTAACCATCTATTCCTATCTGCTTTTCCAAATATGCCTTGTGTAAGGTTGTGCCCACAATGATTTCAGCTTCCCATCTCTTCCTTGGTCTTTCCCTGTCTGTTTGTGTCCGTGCAGTTTTCATAAGATACCGTTTGGGTAGGCGGATGTTGTTCATTCTGCACAAGTGACCAACACGCATGTCATCTGCGAGGCGCAGTGATAGAGCTATGATCCTTTCTGGTTTGAAAGTGGCAGGAGGAGATATTCCATTGACATAACTTCTTCAGTTCGCGGATCTATCCTTCCACTGATATTAATGATTTTTCTGTATCTCGCATCTTCTCAAATGCTCCACTTCTTCCATGTCATTCTTTTTGATTCTCCAAGTTTCAGAGCCTACAGAAGCATTGGGTTGACTAGTGAATTAACGAGTCGTAATTTGGTGGAGAGTGAGATGTCTTTATGACTCAAGACTCTCTGTAATTTCCTTAGTGCTGTTGATGCCAATAATAATCTGCTTTTATTTCGCTGGTGGATCGTTTGAATGTGTTAGCATTACGCCCAAATACTTGAACTTTAATCTTCTCAAGTGTTGTACCCTCAGCTGGAATCTTTACTGGGAGGCTGTGTCATCACGGAGAATACTTTTGTCTTAGGTCTACTGTCTCCATCCATCCCATTTTTCTTGCTAGCATGATGAACTTGCTCAATCAAGGTTTGCAGATCGTCCTCTGAGTCAGCGATGAGAGCCTATATGCGTCAGCAAAACGGAGGTCTTTTAATTTTTAGCCATCCATCGTTTAATGCCCAAGTTTTTACAGTTCTCAAAGGCTTCTGCTAAGATGTATTCGATTAAATAGGTGAAGGTGTTCTTTTTTCTGTGATAGAAACATCCCTGGCGCACCCAATAGTTGTTTTAAACCACTTCTGTAAGATTGTGTTAAGTCTGATGGCCAGCTTTTAGCCTTGGTAATAGAGATCTTGATGTTGATCAGTTTTTGAGTCACACCATAATGAAGCATCACTGTAAGAGGCCATCGTGCCATACTCGAGTCGCAGGCGCGTAACCATACGCTGAGCCTCCGTAGGGCAAGACCAAGAGTTTCCTTCCCCATTTTTTTTGGGGCTCCTTCGCTCTGCCGGTAACCCATATTTTTTTCTAGACGGTTTGAAATTCTAAGGGGGGGGGGAGAGCGAAGTCACCTAGCACCCCCACAACACACTATTTTTCTCCTTCCCCTTTCCTTATCTCTTCTCCTTCCCCTTTTCTATCTCTTCCCTTCTCTTCCCGTCCTTATCTCTTTTCCCTTCTCCTTCCCTTTTTCTTCTCTCTTTTCACCTTCTCCTTCCCCTTTTCCTTCCTCTTTCTCCTCTTCTTCCCCGGCTTCTCACTTCTCTCCCCCTCTTTCGTCCCCAATTTTTTTGCTTCTCCGTCCCCCATTTTAGTTGTCCGGGGGGGGGGGGCAGTCTTCCCCCCCTGCCGCCACCCTTGTTACGCCACTGCTCGTCGAATGGCCCTTCCTTGTAATCATGAGACAGCAAAAACCTTCCCATCTTTCCTCTCTAGGCGATGTTGGATTAGGAGCTTCATGCGAAGACTTGTTCAATTGTGGAGCGGCCATGTCTGAACCCTGCTTGTTCTTCTGCTAGATTGGCTTCTACTAGGGGCTTCATCCGGCTCCTTATAATTTCACGAAGAATTTCTGCTGGAATGGTTAATAGCTGATGGGCCTGAGTTCTACATTGGTGATGTCGCCTTCTTGGAATGGTAAGAATGAACATTTTGTCCATTCTTCTGGAATGCATTCATTTATCCAGATGTCATTCAGATATTGTGCAATGATGTCAGATGCACCCACCACCATTCTCTGGGATCTATCAGAACCTGGGGGCTTTCCTGACCTCATCTTTTTGACAGCTGCGTCAACTCAGAAGGAGAAAAAAATGGATGGCTCTCACTATCAGAGGAGAACAGCTAGTCCTTGTATGGATGGATGAAGGACGGAGGGCCAATGGTATGGGGGGCTTTGATGGTTGGTAGGAGGGCCTTACCAGATTCAAACCATCGTTGTTCTATTTCAGCTGGATTGAAAGAATCTTACCATTACTGCTGCGGATAGTAGGTTGGATGTAGGGTATTCTATACGCCCTTGTTATGGTCTTGAGGGCGTTTGAAGACTCTTGCTTCTGTTCTGTTGGCATGTTCATCTCCAGATGTGACATTTGTCATGTACCATTTTGCTTTCAGCTGTCGGCCTTTTTTAATCAATCTGGTCAAGTGGTTTATCTTGACGACTGTAGGATCTTGAAGCCTTCTCATGCTTTCCTTATACACCTGTCAGTGCAAGAGTTGCGTCGGAGATCCAGGGTTCTTCGTACCGCTGAATTCCAAGGACTTCATCGGCTGTCTTGTGATGATTGTGGTGGTTTTTTTTCAAGCAAAGATGTCTGCAGGATATCCATCTGTGTCTTACTTCATCAAGCACCGAAACATGTTTTGCAGTTTCAGCTGAAATTCATTTTTCTACACTAGGGTCATCAAGCTTGGTAAGGTTCCATTTCTCTTGGCCTTTCTTTAAACTTTGATTTCACCCTTCAGCTTTGGCACATAACAAAGGGAGTGGTCTGATCAAACATCAACACTTTGAAATTGATCTGGTGTTATCCATGCTGATCTCCACCTATCTATGAATCAGATCAGGTCAATCATGTTTCTTAGTCTATGATCGGGTGACATCCATGTCCACTTCCGGAAAGGTTGTGTTTGAAGAGAGTGTTGGATATTACGAGGCGTTTCTTGCAAAAAATATAAAGGCGTCACATCTTTTCGTTCATCTTCTCCATTATCCTGTCTCCCAATAGTAGGTCCCCAGGTTTCATGATCTTTCCCCTACTTGGCATTCCAATCCCACATGATGAGAAGTAGCTGTTTGGGGGCTGCATTTCAACTTTGCTTTGGAGGGGGGCATAGAAGTCTTCAACTACATCATCAGGAGGCGAAGATGTTGGCGCATACCGTGGAATCGTGGATGTTAGGGCCTTGACATCGGATCTGATGGACATGATGCGTTCACTAATGCGATCAAAGATAAGTATGGACTTGTATGCAGTGTCACTCAAAAGAAATCCTACACCTGCTTGTCCTTGTTTGCTGGCTCCAGAGAAGATGATTTTACACCCCTATCCAGCTCCATAACTCATTGGTCTTTCCATCGCAACTCTTGCCAGCCAACTACATCCACATTTCAATTTTGCATCTCTTTTACAGAAGGTCACTTTCCTGAACCCAGGAGGGTGGCTAACATTCCAGGTACCCGTTGGTCACTGTTGTTTTGGTTCTACTCAATTTTAGAACATCCCTGTCATTTTGATGACAGCGGGCAGCCATATTGGATTTTTGCGACCTCTGACCCTATATATATTTTTTATTCAGAGTATTGTTAATATCATACTATGACATCATTGTGAAATTCTTTGAATTTGAGGAATTGTAACTTAAGCAATTGAATATGTATTTTAGAAACGTCATGATGAAAACAAAGAAAGTTAAAAAAGTGGGGGTTAATTATCAAACTGAAGTGTGTTGCTGCTGCTTGAGTCAGAGGTTTTCATCCAATTTCACTGCACTGCAGTGAAGTATGAATACACCTTAACACATCACTTGTTGAGGGGGGTTGTAGACTAGCATGCTGTTGGAAGGGTACATTACAAGTTAACACAGGGAACTAACATTGTTATCTGTAACTCTGACAGTAATGATTTACACATTTAACCTAGTAGGAAAATGATCTAAATCCAAAAGCTGGTAAATTGGTAAAAAGCTTACTGGCTATGTCAAAGTGCATGAAATTCGGGCCGAATCAAAAATACAGCTGACAAGTTTGATGACTTGATTACCTTATGCACTGGAACTAATGGTGACATGTTCTGGGTGAAGTCCCTGTGGTTGAATTAACGTAGCTAACTCGTACTATGGAAGAGAGAATTACCAAACCAACACTGCGAACCTGAGCTAAAAGGTATGAACATTGTTAATATAATCACAAGTAGACTAATGCCCATAAAGTGAGTTAAAAGAACTCCTCAAATAGGAACTAAAGCACATGAGAGTCTCATCGGGGGTTAGGGTAGGACTGCCATTCTAACAACAGACTGAATTCAATCCGGCATCAACATCCCGCGCGACTCTAGTGCTGGTCCTTTCAAAGATGTAACGGTAGGAGGGCACTATTACGCATATCGGACGGTTATACTCAGACTTGACTACAGTCTAGGCCTGGTCATGAATATTTAAATCTAAATGACCGTTATTGGAAATTACACTGATTTTGAAGTCAATAATTTATTCCTTAATTATCATATTACTAAGAGGTATTGAACTAGGGTTTAAGAGGAGATTTTGTAATGAAACTGAGACAGAGACTGCCACAGTAAATGCATGTAGCCGTTCCCCAAAGCCCAAATCGAGCAGGTCGTGTCCTACCCCCCCCCCCCACCGGTCTCATAACTCTTTGGTGTTGATTGCAGTAAAGTGGTAACCACCTGTTGATTGCAGTATGGTAGTATTTCCTTACTCTAACAGGTGGTTACCAGACCACTTTGTATGTATTAAAGGGCATTTCGTGATCCATGACCTCGTCCCCCCGACTAACCTAAAAAAAGTTGAGATTTTTATATCATCTGAACCGTTAACATTAGTAATCCATGTGTACCTAATCTTACGTGCAAATTCGGTCGTATCTGTAAGAAATTTTGTATTTTATAGCACAGTAGTCTATGGGACCGTATGAGCATTTGCTCATAACACAAAACCGCAAGGTCGGGATCAACTGAAAAGTTGTGAATGAGCTTTTCTCAAGGATATGTTTTGAACAATGAATAAAACTGAAGGTGCTGGAATCACGAAATGTACCTTTAACACCAGAAAACATGCAGTTAAGGCGTATGAAAGTCAATGTTATGTTTCCCGTAACCCGCCCATGTTATGATTTTCTCCCCGCGTTTGAGATGCTGAAATCCCTAAAAAGTTCATTATTTTGTATTTTAAAGAAAATATCAAGGTTTCTTCTTGTGATCTCATTTGGTGAATGTGATTTTAGTAGATTTTAAACCAAAGAACAGTTTCAAAATCATTTCTAAATGTAGGGTGGTGGTTTGACACAACATTGTAGCTATAAGAGTATGCCGAAGGTTGATAAAATGGCTGTTTCTTCAAAATTACGAATAATGAATAATGAAAAATTAAATAGTTGCCTCATTATGATTTGGAAAAAATGTTACGGGAAACATAACATTGACTTTCATTGGCCTAATATGTACAACTTGTGATACCTTGTTTGTTACAATTATTCCTCAGCTTCAAGTAAAGCTCACTTTGTTTTACTTTTGCATAGACAAACCCTTTGGTTTACATATACAGCAGCTGTGACTAGATCACAATGATGCATGTCACCAACATGGAAAATGCAGGCAATATTACAGTTAAAGGCTGACTCAAAGATTTCCCGATGAGGGCGCACTCATTTTTCAAACAAATCAGGTTTTTTTGCATATACTTAATGCTTGTCCATATACAAATCACTGTGTGAAATAACTAAGCTCAAATCGAAGTCCTTCCTATAGAAAATCACAACCTGTCATAAAATTCTGGATCTGGAATTTTGTGACAAAAATGCACTGTCATACTGTACATCAATGTTTACTGCATGTAACGAAAAATTCCGATTCACCTCTAACTTGGATTAAGCATTTTAGGTAACAAAGCGGCCCTATAATTCCATTGTTCCTAGATATTTTGTCACGAATTGATACGAAAACGAACGATTTAAAAGTATTGCCTTCAGGAGTCATTAGTTCATTACAAGGAGCTTTTTAAAACAAACACTACAAAAACTGGGTTGTATCTTCAATCTAAATTAGCATGGGTTGCACTGTATAAAGAGTAGGCTTTCAAATTCCTTTTTCAATTTTAGGACTTTCTGAGTTTTGATGACTTTGTTGAGGCATAATCTTTGTTTAGGCGTAAGTAAAACATAAAATAATTATGTCTTTTGAAATCTTCACCACTGCTTTAATATTCTTACAAAAGATGCTCTACAGAAGTCAGAGTTGGTAACTCGGACTACACAACATTGAAGTAATTTGACTGTCTCCATGGGAGGGGGATAATCAGATTTGTTTGGTTGAGGGTGTGTGCAGCGGTATGAAAACCCTTACCCATTAATAAGTGTCATGTCAAATGCGTTAAAAAAATACCCATTTCAAGGAATTTTGAATACAATATGTTCTTTTTTTTTAAGGATTTTGTTGGAGGACTCGGGCACAAGCCCCGCGAAATCTTGGCTTTTTTCAAAAATTTTTTGAAGCAGTTTTGAGGGAAATGACAACTCTTGCCCCAATGGACAGATTGGCTGAACACAACATGGGTATGAGTGCAGATTGCAGGTCAAAGCAAATGTCAAGTAACATCTGTTGAAATTGTATTTGTGTTTTCCCCTCTTATTTCCCTGTGATTGGCTATATAAAATATTGTAAAGCTCTTGTTCACTCTATACACCCCAATTGAATGATTAACTTCATACATTTGTGAAAAGAATCACTGGCCTAAGATTCACCAGTGTGCAAACAGGTGATCTCTAAAGAACCATATGAAGACCTACCTTGAACTAATGTGGTAAAACTATTAAATGTCATTTCTGAGTGGCAAAGTTAGGTGGCTAGACAATCACACCGCTAAAAAAAATAACCAGCCCAAAACTCGTTCAGGTTGGACCACCCAGATTGACCTCTAATGAGCCAGATGTGCACTTTGACCCTATTTATGTCAATGCAATTTCCCAGGGGGGGCAGGACACCAAAAGTTAATGCACTAAAGTTGGGGCAGGGTTATTTTAGGTGCCTGTAGAATCATATCGGAAATATCCGCTAAACGTTCGTTTTTGGTGGTGACCATTTTCTTTAACAAATAATCGCCCCTTGCTGAAATTTGGCCCCAGAGAAAGAAGACGTAATTTAAGGATTATATCTGCGCTCACCAGGTGAGCCAAACTAGAGTGTTTAAGTAAAAAACCTGATATTTTGAATTGCGTCGCGCATTTTCAAAACCCTCTAACTGACAAAGTCCATTTAAATTCGGCCGTGCCATGACTCTCCCTATCTCATGTGTTTACAACACATCGGCACACATCACAAGTACGAGCATACGTATCGTTGTAGTGTTTCACTGATCAGAGAGCTGGAATTTTCCAAGTTGACGAGCACGTTTTTATTTGTGGATCAGAGTTCAGAACGGCATCGGTGTACGTGGGCTTGAATGTAACCTGAGAAGTCGTATTCAAATGTTAACCCGTTCCCCGAATTTTAAATCTACGATCAGAAAACTTGCAAGGAATTCTCGATACTTGAAATGAGAGTAAATCTAGGCACCGCGGCGATTGAGTGTGTGTGTGTGGAAGCTGACTGATGCTAAGCCTAGGAGCAGGAACCATTTACGTCGATTTTTTGACATTGGTGGTGATTGAGGGTGATTCGTAATGTGAAATGCAGAGATTGATACTGCTCTTCTGACCCTGGCCCCGAATTGCAGGTATACTTCCGTGTACAGGCTAGCCAGCGTCGGTTTTGTGCTCAACTCATCTCCTCGTAATCCCATGTTATTTGCGTTGTAGGAGAACACGACATGTAATTTTATAGTACTGTAATTTCAATTGTGACGAATTTCGAGTTCGCCACATACACAATTTATTGTCAATTGAGTTGCGAATGCGTGGCAAGGCGTGTGTAACCCAGTCAGTGACAGTCTGCCTTACCCTCCATGATAATGCGTTCGTTAACCCGGCATTATCTTGCATGTATCGCATCCTGCTTGTAATTTGTTGCTAATACTTTCGCCTCTGGTCCTAACATATTTGTGGGAATTGGGGGCAGTAATTGTCCCTGCCTACTTCGTTCGGGACGGTGACTATAAAATGGGCTTCGTCCGTATGTATGTCCGTGTAAAAACTGTTAACCCTGGAACATTTGTCATATCTTTTTTTTTCTTGATGAGCTAGAGTAGCCAAACTGGGTAATAACTGTAGGTGGGGCAAACCCCCTAACTAACCATGTAATTCCTCCCCCAGGGTCCTCTAGTCTGGTCCATGGGGTGGGGGAATGTTCCGGTATGTGTGTATGTCCGGTATAAAAATGTTACCCTGGAACATTTGGTCATATCTTTTTTCTTGGATGAGCCTAGAGTACCAAACTTGGGTATATTTTGTTGGGGAACCCCCCTACTACCATGTAATTCATACCCTCAGGGTCCATCCCCTAAGTCTGTCGGGGTGGGGTGTGGGGGAAGGTCAAGGGAGAAAGGTCCACACATACACAGAAATGCAACATTGTGACCAATATGTTGTACGATTTTCTGGCAGTTCAATGAGGCTACGTTGATGTCACGTGGTGTAAAGAGCCAGGTTGATTATTCCTCGCCTATTAGATTTTGAGTGTAAAATATGCTAATTAAGTATATTTGCACAATTAAGAAAATTTTCCCGCAATGCTTGTGTACAGTTTTTCTCTGGAGTTCCGTAAGGATAATGAGTCACTTGGTGGAAAGAATTTGCTGAGCAGTTCGCGACCTGATTAGATTTTGTGGGGCTTGATTTCTTCGGGTACATAATATATGCACAGGATTAATTGATATGCAAACATCAATGTCAATGCGAGGTGGAGGGGGGCAAATTTACCACAACAAAGGTATTAATATGTAGTACCCATGTTTTCATTGAAGGTATTCTTTTTAGTTTTTGGTTGTTACGCTGGTCAGAGTCTTTTTGGGTTGCCCACCTGTTTACATTTACTTAGAAGATGTGAAATACGTGGCTATGCGCCCTTGCTAGATCTCGGTGGTCCCCAAATGTCAAATGTGGTTACAATGATTTGTTTTCCAAAATATGTTCCTAAATTTGAATCAATTATCTATTTTTTACTAAATACGTGAATTTTCAGGATTTTGCATGATGAATTTTAGAATTTCTGGGATCATTTCCCAAAGGTACATTTGTTTTATCGAGCTAGTGGTTGGCCAAATTAAGAGTGGACCTATGATCGCGAAAAAATAAATTCGGCGGGACATATTTTAACGCATCCTAAATACGAGTTTCGCCTTGTTTTTGTTTTAATTACTTTCTTAAAATTAAGTAATTTATACCTTATTAGTGCATTCAACAGACTGTATGCTCCACGACCTTCACGGGGTTATGCACGATATCAAACCGTGCATAGGGAACCTGGCACTGTGTACAAAACGCATGCGCAAAAAGCTCAAGATTGTGTTGTGTTGCCGCCCGGGTTCTCATCTCAGCCGGTACTATATAATCGCACTACGTACCCACCCCCCGCAATTCCTTAACAATGAGGTATAGTTAAAAAATCTTCGCACGACCCATTGGCTCGAGAGTAGACAGTGTGTAGTGGACCTTAATGGCCCCCTCACATTACCCTTGAACACTTTTTTGTCTCGCCTGAACTCAACTTTGTTCGCAGAGACTTGTAATCCCTTTTCTTCTGTCTGGCTGTCGTCTGTCACGTCTCGTCTGTCTTCCCGTTGTCTGTCTGTCTGTCCTGTCCGTCTGTCTGTCTGTCATGCCTGTCTGTCTGCCTGCACGTCCGTGGTTCACTGTGTTTACTTTTCTCTTGAGTTTTCCTTGGGCTATGATGATGTCTTGGTGGAAAGCAGCGGGTCCACCAGTGTTCGACCTGATTAGATTTTGAGGCTTAAAATTATGCTAATTAATATCGAATTTGCAATATTAACCGAACTTTTCCCGGCAAGCATGTGACAAGTTTTTTCTGGAGTTCCGTAAGGTTGTAATGATGTAACTTGTGGAAGGGAGCGGGCTGAGAGTTCTCAACCTGATTATATTTTTCGGCGTATTTCGGGCAAATGAAGTATTCAAATGAGCTCATTCATCTGCAGAAAAACACGTATTGCTATAATTTTGAAACGGTACATTGGATACGAAAATTCCTTCACTGCATAGAAGCCTATCATGGTGCGGCATCTTTTTCCAATTTGAAGCGTGTTGATACAACAGCCGGCTTAGTAATGCAATGAGGCTACTTACATATGCGTAATACTGTATCTCTGAAACCGTACCTCGGATATGCAAATTCTTCGCTGCCTGAAAGATACTATGCCATTCCCTTTGGGTGAAATCATAATGGGGGGTCAAAGTGCATGTGTGCCGATTACAATGGGGCATTTTTTGATACAATTAGATCTAATTAAATATGCATATTGCGTAGTCACTGAATGTACATTGGATATGCACAAATTGCCTCCTCTCGCTACATAGACTTCTATGCCGTACAATCTTTTGTAGACACCAATTTGCTGTCAAAGTGCAAGTGGATCATTAGGGGCTTGTTTGATGCAATTGATCTAATTAATGCGTAATTGCTTAATCTCTAAATGGTACATTGTGATGTGCAAATTCCTTCGCTACAATGAGACTACTATATGGTAACAATCTTTTTGTGTGTGATAATAATTGTGGGCACATGCATGTGGGCACTTAAATGGGCATTCTTTGATTATTTTAAAATTGCAACTAATGCTAATGGCTTGGTCCATTTTCAACCAAATTTTTTCTCAGGTGTCATGGTCAGTGTGAATCTACTACACCTTCACAAAGAATTTGATTCAGGATTTGTTTCCTTACAATAATGGGTCAGCATTGTTTTATTAGTGGCACGTATAATGCTGTGTGTGAATTGTTGTGGTGTACAAAACGGTGTCAAAAACAAAAAGGGGGGGGAGTACCACGACAAAACAAAGGTATTAACTCAATTATCTAGCTCTAGATGCATGCCCATGTTTTCATTGAAATGGTTTTTCTACTTCTGGTCAGTCTTTTGGTTGCAGCCTTTTACATTCTTGGAATGGTGAAAATCGCAATAGTGCATTTCACCACTTCTAGGACCCCGTAGCCGACTCAATTACAAATGTGGTCACTGATTTTTTTCAAAATAGTGTTGCCAATTGAATAAATTTTCATATTTTTACTAATTTGGTGAATTTTAAGGGAATTTTTGCAATGACTTTTCCTGATTAATATATCTACAAATGGAAACTGTTGTTGCCCTGGGGTGTGTCAATGAAAGAGCGCGAAATACAAGACTATTAAATGCAAACCCGGGTTCTACTCCTAACCATCTCTTGGTTAGATTCTGTGGGGACATTTCAAGGATATATCTCCCAAACGGAGATGTTGTGACCTCTCTTGGGGTCATCACCGGGAAGAGGTGGGAGAAGTATAGAAGACGTCAATGCAAACCACCCGGGGTGCTACTACCTAAACATCTCTTACTCGTGCTCATTGGGGGACTTTTTTCATGATTAATATCTCCCCAATGGAAATTTTGTGACCCCTAGGGTGTGTCAGAAAGAGTGAGGGTATGAAATCTATCAAATGCCACCCTGGGGTGCTACTCCTAACAATCCCCCCCCCCCTTTTTTTTTTTTTAGTTATGCTCTTTGTTGAGGACTCTCATGATTAATTCTTCAAAATGGAAATGTTGTACCCCTAGGTGTGTCAATGAAGAGCAGGATTAAGAATACGATAAATGCCAAACAGGGTGCTACTCCTAAACATCTCTGAACTATGCTCGTGGGGGGTTTCAACTTTCCAGATGAATATTCTCCACAATGGAACATGTTGTGGCCCCTAGGGTGGGTGTCAAATGAAATAGTGGTATTACACAACTATTAGAAATTGGAGTTTACGTTGACAACTTTTTTGGGGCCAAGCCCTGGACCCAATCGCACAGTTGCACTCTGTGTGCTGCTTTTTTTCTTACATTAAGCGCGAAAGCAGCGAGACTATTGTGGTTCGAGAACCGCCTAGGTTATATTTAAAGCCTATAAATTGCCACCAATTTTGTCTCAAAGAACCACTGGCTAATTACTTGGGTGTACACCTATATGACCTTTAATCCCATGTGTGACCTTTGACCCATGTTTTGAGAAGAACGGTCAAATGCCAACTTCCTTGGTAGGAACATTTGTTTTTTTTTTTGGTTGGACAATGGATTCATGCTGATTATTTACATCATGTTTACTATAAGTGTTATTATCAGGTAGGGCACTAGCATGCTTTACCACTTCTAATACGCACTATGTGTATGCCAATACGACTAGCAGAAGGCACATTTACAATTTTCCACTGTTAAAGTGTGAGATTTCCACTGTATCTCACCGTGATATTTTAAATTTTTCAGAAAACCTTATTTCAATTTTTTCCGACAAACAACAACCTCTTTGTCCTATGGTGAATATTGGATCCAACGTCAAAATAAGGTCCAAATGCCATGACTTATTGACAGAGTCATACTGAAATAATACTACTCTGCATAACCTGGATTCCTCAAAAACAAATTCAAAGAGGATAGTGCAACAGTCAGAAAGCAGTCCCCCCTCTTTAGTCCCCCACCATCTGACTATTATCTACAGGTAATAATAGTAATACACCCGAGCTGGCTTCAATTGGTTAGCACATATCCTTTCTAATGATTAAAATTGCTGCTGTATACATGGAAATGCCGCCCACCTTCAGGTAAAATACATAAAACCCCTATATTTTCCCCTATAATTTTCTTGTTTATCCATATCTAGAGGTTGAATCTTATATCTCCTATATCTTTGTTTTTCGTTTTTGCCCTATTTTTTGCGAAAGGTGCACTTGTACCCTGGTCTATTGCTTATTTCTAGTGACTATATTTAATACCTATCAGTGATTTGAAAATAAGTGGAAATGTGCAGGAAAGCTTCAAAGTGGAAGGATAGATCTGTAGAATTCTATAAGTTACCTTTTCCAGCTGTAGAAATTGACACATAAAAGGAAAATGGCAGTGTCTCCAAGATACGATTCCCATTCATTGACGTGTTGTAGTTAAGTGTCCGAACGGTCAGTTTTAACGTAAAAGATCTCACCGATTCGTCCTTATTAGGTTGCTTCTGGTCCGTATCATATTGCACAGGTATGTTAGGATACCTGTACGTGGTTACATACATGTTAAAAATCTGATTTTTGATGATTTTTGTATCGATTTGCTGATGTAGCAAATCACTGAAGTGTCTTTAATACTACAACAAAAAAACTACATTTCAAATCTCTGAGTCGAGCATTTTCCAAATATCTGGATTTTTCAAAACCAATTCACACGAATAGCTTTGTTATACCTGCAAATTCATCATTATATTTTTTAAAGACACTGGCACATGTTGAAAATAGTAGCACCCTCACGATTTTTCAAATTGGGTTATGTTTGCATGGTTGTAAAGCTTTTTGTATACATTAGCTCTCAAGACCAAATCAGCACCATCTCAAGACCAAATCAGCACCCCTTATGGGTAATTAATAAGCGCCGGCGCATTTAATTCATCAAGAACGACGAAAGTGCGTTTAACCACAAGAAAACAACAACATGCCGTACCTGAATTCCCCATGGCATGGAACGCCTGTTTGACCGAAGAGCAAAGAAACCTAAGAGTCTGTGCACCCTTTTGTGGTCTTTATATCCATTATAACGATCTATGATCAATGCACGTAATAAGACATTTGGTTGATTAATGTACGGCAAACTTAGTTGGGGCCTACAAATTTTACCTGGATCTTTAGTCCCTTATACTGTCCCCCACTCTGTTTTTTTTTTTGGGTATGTTTATTTTTAATGTTTTTACTTTTTATGTTATTTTTCTCTCTGAGCGAAGCGGCAAAATTCAGAACATGCAACAGGTTTATTTTGCGTGAAATCTATGAGGATAGCTGAAACAGCGAGTTCAAAAACAAATGCCAAAAATGCTGAGACATTAACATTTTACATAAGAAACACTTTACACTTTAAATAACCGTAGCCCATTTGTTATCAGTTTCCTACTTACTTTTCTTATAAGAATTACTGTTGCACCAATTTATTTTTAGTACAGAGTGAGAATCTACTCACTAGAAAAGACTTTAGTTTGTTATGGCACCAAACATATTATATCCCCATCATGATATTCATACCATAATAATGCATTCATTGGCTGATTCCCTATTACTCGGCTATTTCCCTAGGGAAAATTGAACGTTTCCCTAAAACCTCGTCCCCCAGAGTCACAGTGAGGTGTAATAAAAACAAATACACATGTTTAATCGGGAATAGGGCACACTATTTTGGTATTGCGACGGGCCATCACCCCCTCACCCTTTCGGTTCGGGGTTAATGGCCATAGCCAGTACCATCGGAAATAGTTCATGCCCCCATTTCCCCTCAACCATGTAGTATTTGTATATTTTGCCACAAATTTAGTACCCTCGAGTGAGAATATCCTCACGCAGAAAATACTTTAGTTGTTATCGCAGCAACATTATGAAACCATGACTATTCGCAATTTTCTCCTTTCCCTCCTCGATCCGGTTTTCCCCGTCAGGTCGAGGGGGGGGGTAGGTGGGGACTCAATAGACCAGTTAATAAAGAATGTTTGTAACATGTTAGGGCCTGGTATCTGACACTAATGTCCGGCCTGACTGTTACCCCACGGGGCAATTGTATCGTTTGAGTTTAAATACATATGGGCCCATAACGATTGGCAGGCACGGATTGGCAGTACACAAGAAGGACGTAGGATGTTAACTGGTCTATACAAATCACCATATGGGGATGCCGCTGCAAAACATGGGTTTCTTCTTTTCATCCTTCTGGTATACCTTTTTTGATGGGCATTATTGGTATAGAGTGTCATTTAAGGGGAGGGGTCATTATTTTAATTTAACGTGTGGGGGGAATGTAGGATTTGAGGGGGACCCGAAATTTTTTTTAAGAGAGAGGGGGAACGTTAAATTTTTCAATCACCGAGAAGAGAGGGGCATGAACTTTTAAATTGGTGAAATCAGCAGATCAGGGCCCTTGAACTCTTTTTGTGTCAAGCAATGTAGCTCATACGACCCCCAATTGAGAATGTGCAGTAATTGCCCTGGTCGAGAAATGTTACCCAACCACCAAATCCTTACAGAAGCTTAGAACCAGAACATTTTGTTAATCTAAATACAAAAATATTTCTTTGGAAGCTGCTCAAAATTCATAGAAATTTTTTCCATCTTTGTTTTATCGGTCTAGGTCTTTGCTTTATCCTACCCATATGGAAACCTTAAATTAGATGCGACTGTCGTCTTAGTAAACTACTTTATCACCTCTGGGACCCTGTCTAACTATCCCAGGCCCCCTTTGCTACTATGAACAGTCCCGTGTACACCTTAATAACCTCCCCAGAGTCCAAGGTCTTATATAACATCCAAGGGACCTTGTGGGGTGTAAGTGGGTATTCTGGTTGGGTACCCACCGCAGTGACAAAAAACGTGAGACATGGGCAGGTCTTAAGACTTGCAATATAGGTTATCAAATCACCTAGGTCTCTGTCAGTCTCACATGGGTATCAACATTTTACTTTCAAGTTTCAGGTAAGTATTAATCAAGGAAATCTTTTAAAAGAATTATTTATTTTTTTTATTTTTTTTATTTTTTTTATTTTTTTTATGTAACATTTTTTTTTGAAATCAAATGAGACCAACGATTTCATTTTTTCATTATTCTTAATTTTGCAGTAATGGCCATTTCCACCAACCTTCATGTTACTCTAATGCCTACAATCTTGTGTCAAAATCACCACCCTAGGCTACATTTAGAAATGATTTTGCTCAACTGTGCTTCAAGTTGGTTTAAAATCTACTAAAATCACATCACCAGATGTGATCACAAGAGCATCTTGATATTTTCTTTAAAATAACAAAATAATGCTGAGATAGATCAAGAAAGGCGGGCCTAACATCCAAGGTAAAAATACATAAAATCCCCTATATTTTCCCTAGTAAGTTTTCTTGTTTATCCATTATCCCTATATTCTTGTTTTTTTTTGCCCGTATTATTTTGGAAGGTGCACTTGTAGACCTGTAAACTATCTTTAGTTCTAGATGACTATCATTTAAAGACACTTTATCAGTGATTTGAAAAATATTTGAAATGTGCAGGAATAGCTCAAAGTGAAGGATAAGTCTGTAGAATTATCAAAAATAAAAAAAATAAAACATTTCCAGCTGTAGAATTGACAGAAAAGGAAAGAAAAAATGGCAGTGTTCCAAGATACGATTACTCCATTCAATTACGTGTGTAGTAAAGTGTCCGAACGGACATTATGAATAAAATTCTCCGATTCTGTACTTTATGTAGGTTTGCTTCTGGTCTTATTCATTTGCAGGGTATGTAGGATACTTTGTACTTGTTAACTACATGTAAAAATCTGCTTTTTGATGATTTTTTCGATGTTGCGGATTTGCAAATTAATGATAGTGTCTGTTAATTACTACACTAAAAAAAACTACATTTAAAAATATCTGAGGTCAGCCTGTTAAAAAAATCGGATTTTTCCAAAAACCAAATTAACACGAATAGCTTTGTTTATACTGCAAATTCATAAATTATATATTTTTAAAAGCGACATGGCAAATTTGAAAATGGCACCCTCACGATCTTTAAAAATGCTACACATTTGCCATGGTTGTAAAGCTTTTTTGATACATTAGCTCTCAAGACCAAATCAGCACCGCTCAAGACCAAATCAGCCACCCTTATGGGTAAATTAATAGCGCCGCGCAATTTATTCAGCAGATGGCGCGGGACTGGCGTGTAACACAAGAAAACCACATGCCGGAGCCGATTCCCATGGCATGCAGCCTGTTTGACCAGTCTGTGCCTTTTGTGGATTCTTTAATATCAATGAGTACGAATCTATGATAGTCAACGATATAGACATTCTGTGATTATGTTACGGGCAAACTTTAAAGTTGGCCTACAAATTACTGAAAGTTTTATTCCCGTATTAATGTCCCCAAAAGATTAACTTAATGGCCGCACAATTTACGAACAGGCGAAAATGTTTATTTTGCGTGAAAGTCTATGGAGGATTTGAGATAGCTGAAAAAACGCGAGTTTCAAAAAAACAAAATGCCAAAAATGCTGAAGCAGGAAATTTACAGCGCAAACTATTAAACTTTTACCGTTTATAGAGCCCATTTGTTATCAGTTTCCTATTTTAATTTTCTAAATGGAATTACTGTGCCACAAATTTATTTTTAGTGACAGAGGAGAATTACTCACTCTAGAAAGGACTTAGGTTGTTATGGCACAAAAACATTATTATTACACCTCATGAATATTATGAACAAATAATGCTTATTCATTGGCATTGATTCCATACGCGAGCTCTTGCCCTAGGGAAATAAATTGGAACTCTTTCCCTAACAACATCGTCCCCAGGGTCACCAGTGAGGTGTAATAAAAACAAATACTACAGTTGTATCGGGAAATAGGGCACATATTTTGGTATTGGCTACTGGGCCATCACCCCTCACCCCTTCGGGGCCGGGGTTGATAGGGCCCCTAGCCAGCTAACTCGGGAAAATAGTGTGCCCCATTTCCTCTACCATGTAGTATTTGTATACTGTTGCACAAATTTAGTTCGTTAGTACAGGGTGAGAATATACCACTAGAAAAGACTTTATTGTTATGGCACAAACATGATTTTAGTACACCTCCATGAATATTCATGAAATAATCATGCTATTGCATTGCGCTGCTTCCTATTACGCGAGCTATTGCCCTAGGGAAATAATTGAACTGTTTCCTAACATCGTCCCAGAGTCACAGGTGAGAGGCGGTAATAAAACAAACTACACATGGTTATATAGGGAAATAGGGCACACTATTTGGTATTGGCTACGGGCCTACACCCCTCACCTTCGGGTTCGGGGGGTTGATAGAGCCATAGACAGTACCTCGGGAAAATAGTGTGCCCCATTTCCTCTAACCATGTAGTATTTATGTTATACTGTTGCACAAATTATTTAGTACCGCGTGAAGATATATCACCAGAAAAGACTTTTAGTGTATCGCACAAACATTATTAACCAGGACATTCACATTTTTTCCTCAGATCAGGTTCGGGGGGGGGGGGGGGGGGGGACCTTCAATAGACCAGTTAACAGCAATGTTTGAAACATGTCTGGGCCCTGGTATCGTGAACTAGGTCGGCATGCCTGTTACACCACTGGGCAATTGTATCTGTTAGAGTTTGAATACTATGGGCCATAACGAAATTGGAGGCATGGATTGGCGGTCAACAAAAGAAAGTGACGTAGGATTGAAAACTGGTCAATACAAATCACCATATGGGGATGCGCTTTGCAAACATGGGTGTCTTTTCCATCCTTCTGGTATACCCTTTTTTGATGGCAATTTTGGTATAGAATTGTCATTAAGGAGGGGGTCATTATTTTAATACTGGGGGGGGAGGAATGTAGGAATTTGAGGGGGGAACCCGATAAATTTTTGTAAGAGAGAGGGTGGGGGAACGTGAATTTTTATCCCGAGGAGACAGAGGGGAACATGAACTTTTAAATGGGGAAATCAGCATGATCAAGGACCCTTAGAAACTCATTTTTGTGCAAGGCAATGTAGCTATTGAAGGGACCCCAAAGTGAGACATGTAGCAGTAATTGCCCTGGTCGAGAAATGTTACCCAAATCCTGTAAAGAAGCTTCGAAAAAGACAAGTTGTTATCTTAATACAATAAATATTTTTTGGAAGATGCTCAAATTCAGGAAGATGTTTTCCATCTTTTGTTATAGTCTTAGGTCTTTGCTTTATACAACCCATATGGAACTTAAATTAGATGCGACGGTTCGTAGTAGTAATAACTTTATCACCTAATGGGGAGCCTGTCTAACTATCCCAGGGCCCCTTTGCCTACTATGACGTCAGGTACCTTAATAACCTCCCCAGAGTCCAAAGGGTTCTTATATAACATTCCAGACCCCCTTGGGGGGGTTGGTGTAAGTGGGTAATTCTGGTGGGTAACCACACACGTGACAAAAAAAGTGAGACTGGGCAGGGTCTTATAAGATGTATATAGGGTATCAAAATTCAACTATGTCTCTGTCCGTCTCACATGGGGTATCAAATTTTTACTGTTCAGTTTCAGGTTGAGTATTAAATCAGCAGGAATCTGTTAAAATAATTATTTTTGTTGGGATCTTAGGCCAATGCAAGTCCATGTATGTTTCTAGCTAACATTTTTTTTGAAATCATAATGGGCAACTATTTCATTTTTTCATTATTCTTAATTTTGCAGTAATGGCCATTTCACCAACCTTCAATGTCTCTAATTGCCTACAATATTGTCCCATCACCACCCTAAGGCCTACCTTAGAAATGATTTTGCACTGTGCTTCAATTTTGGTTTGAAAATCTACTAAAATCACATCACCAGATGTGATCACAAGAAAGAAATCTTGATATTTTCTTTAAAACAAAATATTTGAAACTTTTTTAGGATTTCAGCATCTCAAACCAGGCAGAAAATCATAAGCCTTATGTTCAAAACAGAATAAAATTTTTTTTTTAAAAAACACACCTTTATTCTCGATCTTAAAATCCATTGGTAATAGGGCTTGGCCCCTGGTCTCAGATAGCGTGTTTATTTGAATAGGTCTGGTAACTTCCAATAGTGATCCATTTGAACAGATCTGTCTCAGATAAGGTACCCATTTCCATTAGGCTAACCTGATCACCCGATATCTGGTTTACACCATTACAGATTTAAAATTTTTCAAAATTGGTTCATTCTTCCACTGTTTTTTTTTTTTTTTTTTTTTTGGCGTTATCATCGCCATCTCACAGCCAAAGGCTGCCAGAAATAGCAGATTGATTTAGGTTAACCACTAAACGCATCTATACTATAAAGATCGAACCTTCGCCATGTTGTTTTTCCCTGGAGGCTGACAGGTTGACCCAGGAGGTCCGCCATGTTGACCGCCATGTTAGAATGTGTACCTTCGATTCAGTGGATCCCCTTCCCATCGTGTTTTGCGATTGCTCGGTTTTTTGATGTATTCAACATTGTTCACACGGCTGATGATGATAAATTTTCATTGAACTTGCAAAAAAAAAAAACGTGTGTAACCATAGTTAATTGCGTATTGATTTCCGCGGGCAGAATTTGGCGAGAATCCGAGAATCGATTCTCGTAAAGATTGTTCTCGCAAACTGATTTACGTGAAACAATGTTGATTCTCGTAAACTTAGAATTTAACACAGTGGGCCGATTGAGATGATTCCCGCAAAATTCATTTCTTGAGAATCAAGATGTTCCGCATCTGCTACGAAATTCTACCCATGTTCCGGTGGGGGTGACAAAGAGTTAATACGTAAATGTAGTAAAAAATGAGGGTACCTTCTCCCGGGTACGTCGTTATTATTCATGTTCGTGGCTATATGACCATTGCTCAGTGAGTTTGACTTGTGGATTTCAATGTAAAATATTAGTCTTGGTGATGAAAAGAGAATTAAGAAGGCGTACTGCAAAACAGTCAAGATTGATTTAGAATTACTATTATTTTTATTCATTTGAAGATTTCCGATGTCACCCCAACGTCTTAATTTTGGTCTGCAAAATTGTGAACTTTGTTTCAGTCAAGACATTATCGCGTGCAGGCTGTGTGTGGGGGAGCTAAGTCAGTAGGGCCTTTCCATGTCATGGGTACTGGTGTAAACTAATTACTACAGCAAACATTGTTACTTCACGATTAACTGTAGTATGCAAATTCAATTTCTTTGGTCACTATGTGCATGAAAGCATGGAATAAATAAAAACATGAGGCACAAGCAAGGGGGGGGGGGGGCTTTCAAACATGTCAAACATGATAGAGTGTACGAATCTATCTGTCATTACAGTTATGGTATTGTGTAAACGGGGTGGCTGAGTTTTATTTTGGTCATATTTTACTCAAAAAGTTCGCAAAATAAAGGCACCAACAGAAAAAACATCAGCAGGAAAAAAAATCTTATGTTGTATTTTTTAAGCAATTTTATGGATTCTGAAAACAGGCTGGCAACATTGTTACTCTATTGTTTTAACAAGGGGTGACATTCAACGTGAAATGCGGTGTACACATGGTGTATAAAATTTGCGCAAATAGTCATGTGGTTACTCTCACACAAACTGTAATATTACAGCCATTATTTACAGCAAAATACTGTAGAATAATTAGAAAATACAGTATTCGGCTTGTAAATTTGGAAATAAGCAACATGATGCTACTCTATATTAGAACTAATAACATTCATGTCAATTATACAATTAAAGAGTATATGAAAAATATTGATATGCCTGGGGTGAGTCTCAAGTTTGTGAGGTATAGGACGGACGCGTTAGTAAGTGCCTCCGAGAATCTGAAAGTAGGGCCCATATCTATAGTGATTTTTTGCCGAAAAAGGGGACCATGCATAGCCAGACCATGCAGAGATTTAACCGTGGCAATGTTTGCCATCTGTTCTTCAACATTTTGACCTTTATGCAAATTTGGAAAAAATTTGGCTTAAAATTTTCATCATAATCGTTATCATATATTTGATGCAATAATTGAGACCTTTCGTTTCAGTCAGGGGTTCTCAATAGGTGACCATGCATGTGCCAAATCCGGGACCCGGGCCCATTGATTTTTGGCCCTCAACTTGCTCAAAATTGAGAAACCCTCTGCATTAATTTATTGATGTTGGTCGGGCGTTTAACTTCATCACAAACCTATTTATAATGGAATGCAAGAAACGGACGTGACACTCCCAGTCCATGGAAAATGTTTTGTATATAATGCGCAAGAAGAAAGGCTGTCGAGGTTGAATGATTAATGACATCACATAATCATTTTAGGCCCTAAAATGTGGTATATTCGTGCTGTGTGAAGGCAATTCCGATGATGATGTACATCAACAGGAATTTTTGCAGAAGGAATTGTCCAGCTTAAAAATTTCGTACACCCCCAATAAAAAATACATTTCTGATATTGCTGTTTTGTTTATAAATTGTGAAAAAAAAACATTTCAGGACAGATAGGCCCTACAAACAGTGCCGGCTACGAAAGGGGCCAATCAAAGTTTAAAAAAAAAAGAGGAAATTATTTTGGTCGCATTAAATAGTAAATACAAATCAATCGATTATAGTCATGCATGACTTATGATGTAAGTGAAGCGGTCTATGTATGTTAATTGTTATGAAGACTTGCACTGTTTTAACTCTTTTCAAGCGGCAATTTAAACCTAGGTTCAGCGTAGGACATGACAGAGTATAAACTTTTAGGGTCATTCAAAAGACGTCCGTTAACAGGTGTTTCCGTCAGTGCCATCGTGCGTAATATGTTTGAATGATATGTTCATTTTTATCCTATTAACCATGGTCAACCCCAAACATCTTTTTATTAAATCTGTTATCTCTGGATGAATTAAACCTACCACTATTTAACAATTGGGTCATTGAAGTGGCCGGACTAGCTTGAGTTGAGATTGTTGCTCCCAGACAGCAGTGGCTGCGCCAGGGGGAAGCATTGGGATGAAAAATGACAATTGTTTTGAAAAAAATCAAGCGATTTGGCGGAAAAAATCACCAAATTTTGGCAAAAACATTGGTTGCAATCTGCTAAATTTTGAGTGTTTTTTGTTTTCTGTCTCATAAAAATTTCATTCTCCCCCCCCCCCCACGAAATTTCGAAAAAAGAAGGCTGGCGCCGGCACTGCGAGGTGAACGGAAAGATGGCACCAGGAGCCAAGGTATGTAGAATGCCGTGCCACCATATCAGGCCCTATAAGCTCTGTGCCCGGAAGTAGCCCCAAAGAATTTGACCAAATACTGTAATTTGGGTATATAATTTCAGGTTGAAAATATCTTTCAAATAACTATATATTTTGTTTGTCTTTTGCACAAAAGCACACTTAAATTGATATCACCGTCGAGCGGGAACACCGTATGAAAGTGATATGGCATGGTTTTGGGATGGGTTGTTGTTAATGTATAGGGGCCTTCGGTGATTAGGAATAGAAGGTGTCAAAGCAGGGGTTCTTGGGTAGTGATGGCCGATCTTGATCGGCAGATCGGAAAATTGCCCGATTTGGTCGAATCGGCTTTTGAATCGGGATCGGGAAAAAAGTCATCAGCTACCGCTCTACCTCACCGATCTCCAAAAGACAAAAAAAGCCCAAAGTTTACTAAAATACACCGATTTTTAAAGCTTTACCATATTTATTTTTTTTATTTTCTATGCAGCTACTACATTATGGTCATATAAATGCGCTGCCATATTACCGCAAGAATCCTGTGTGTTGTTTTACCTGTAGATAATTTCTAGTAATTTTGCGTATTTTACGCATACTTGAAACGGGAGGTTTTTCTGCGGGTGAAGATCCCCAAAATACATGGAAAATTCCATCACATCACAGACGGAAATGAGCATGCGTACAAGTCGTCATGCAGCCATGTATGGCTGAAAAGAAGAATCAAGCGTGTTTCCTATACGTAATTCTCCGTATATTGTTCGGTACTTAAAATTATCCGTTTATCTTTCTTGTCTCTTGCCTCTATGTTTTTTGTAACACCAATGAATATCAAGGTTTAAGTATTAGTTTTGCGACGAGAAAGTGAAGTTGAGTTTGTGCTTACACGTCCGATCAGCGGCGACTCAGGAAGTTAAAGCAATGTCGGGGCTTCCCGGCAGTGCTTGGATGGAGGACCAGGACGAGATATAGTCCCGGTGATCTTTGTTGTTTTTGACTAATCCCTTCCAATCTATGATATTTTTTGTTTTCCTCTCCTTAAAACTATTTATTAAGAAACATCTTCCGCTACGTTCTAACGAAAGAGACCATTTGTAATATTTTTTTTCTTTTTTGCCAGGTATTGAACACAACCTTGAAGTGCACTGATTCTACACGTTTTCGTCTATTGGCGAACTCAACACTAAAAACCTTTTTTAGACTTGTATTTCTTACGGCCTATATCCGAAATCGACTATCATTAAGTATTTTAATAAGTTATTTAATAAGTTTTGTATTCCGATTTTATCTTATAATTTTATTAAGTTTAATAATTATGTCAGTGTGTGTCCTTATCAAATTTTTATTCATGGGTTACTCTTATCAGTTTATAGTTTGTATTTATATTTAAGTTACTATTTATTCAGTTTACATTTATATTCATTTTAACTTTCAGTTTACATTTTTTCAGTTTATATTTACAGTGATAATAATTTGTTGGACAGAATCGAAACACTCCGAGAGGGGAACTGAGTTGAGCCAGGAGGAGGAACATCGCACTTGGTCGCGAGCCCTAATGGTCGTCGAAGAAGCACCGAACCTCCGCGGAAGCTTGTTGTACTTACACGAGGTTCGCCGGGCCACCCCTGTGGTTGTGTGTGTGTATCTCCTGTCCCAAGTAATTATTAATCCCCACTGTAATTGCGTTATATTTATTCAGTTATGGCATAATTTATTCGTGTAATTATATTGACGAATATATTGTATGTTTAATTCATTGTGAAAGGAAGCAAATTTACAATAACTTGCCTAAATGTTGTAAAAAAGGGGGTTCTTGGGTGACAGTTTTTCAACGTTTTTCTAAAAAGTAAAGGTTTTTGGGTTTTTGAAAGATTTCAAAATTGTCGAAAAAAATGGGAAAATCTTTGGATGCGACCGTAAATTAAAAAAAATATAGGATCATTGGTCGTTTGACCAATGGTTACAGCCCTAACATGTATATGCGTCATCATATAATGTTTAAAGGGAATAGAAGTAGTAGCGGAAGAACCATCTATGGATGCTGGTCCTCTCGGCGCCCAGGAACATTGCCCAGTGGCCGTAGGCAGCAGTTCTGAGGGCAATTTTTGCAACAGCGCGTTCAGGGGAAAGTCAACCCGGTCCGGGAAGAAGTAAGTGGCGTGTAGCAGGACTCGGAGGGTAGCCGTACGAGGCACCAAAACGACTGCATTTTTCATGATTTCCATCAAAATGTGACAAGTCAGATTTTACCGCAACTTCTTCCCAAGAGGACCGCCACTGAGTGGTCTTTGGGAGTGCGTGCACGGCCACATTGGTAGCAAGGTCACCTGGCCAGCTTCATAGCTCCTGTTGAGAAAGGGGGGCTAAATCTTGACAGCTCTTAACCTAACACCTTTGAGGAATACAAAAGGGCCAATAAAGGAGAGGCTTGGAGAAAATAATGTCTCTGAAGTTTTGCGTTATGTGAAGAGTGCCAAACCTTGTTTAGTGACGCTCTCATTCAAATCAGCTAAGCGGTTTCCCCGCTCCAAGCGCGGCAACCGCTAGTAATAGTAGGTTGGGAACAACATACACACTCGTGGTACATAAAATAGAAATTTGATGTTTCAGTTTCGATTTATTTTTCACCATTTGGCCATCATTTTGGAACCATTTTAGTCAAGTTTGGACCTCTTTGTATTAATTTATTGGTATAGAAAATCAGTAAAAAATAGAATGTTGCCGTATACCGATTAGGTCATACTCGGCGGATTTCAAAACTACCGATCATATCGGTAATTCTCTAGTTAATGTTTTATGTTTATCACTATTGTCATTTCACAGAAACAAAAGACGTCCTTCTGCAAGTGTGTTGTTTATGGGCAGACCCTACTAGATTTTCATGAACGTGAGATATTGCAAAATGGGGTGGGTAGATGGGTACTTGGACCAACAGCATTAATGGACCCCCTTATAACTTTTAACTAGGGATGGTAGGAGTCCCCTTTTATGCTACATGAAAGAACTTCATTCGACAACAGTAATGCAGTTATGAACGGAGAGTGTGGTCATGTTCCTGAAGAGTCAAGATATTTAAAATTTTCACTCATTTTCTTCTATGTCATTGACATTGAAACATCCCTATTCTCGTCGCCTTCGTTCTGGAGGTTACCATGGCAACATTTAGTACTGACATTACCCATGTACATACGTGTATCATATGCCTAGTTAACATCTAATTTAAAAACGAACAGATACTTGTTATGTGTGATCTGGGGTAATATGCCCCCCTATATTCCCAGGTGAAACTTTATGGAACAGGTCAATATGGACCATTTGAGGTCGCATATACCCCTCTCTTTGCAAATTAAGGGGTGGTCCATATTGCCGACTCGTGGGGGCAATTATGGACCCTTTGCAAAAAAAAAAAAGTTGAATGCCTATATATTTTATTATTTTATTTGGTTGGAGATGAATGTGTATCTTTTGGTCTGTACCTACCAAAACATACTGAATTTTGAAGTTCAAAGACAAAGGAATAGTGTAAGCTGGAGTGCAGAATTTCACAGTCTGGGCTCACAGTTTGCAAAGAGGCTTACAAGGATCGGTGTTCTAAATACAACTCTCTTCTTGTTAAAGCCAAGACAGAGTATCATAGCAAGCGATTACCTCATGTGATCAACAGGACCGTTTCCATGTAGTCAGCAATTTAAAAATCTCCCAGGGTGGAACAACCACTATACCTGCCCATGAATAGTCGGGCTCTCAGTTATGCGCAGGTGGGAAATGGTGTTCACTTTATGTTTGAAGAGGTTTCTAGACCAACATTTTGTGTAGATTACGAAAATACAGGTCGGGTTTTGATAAAATGTGCCTAAAGTGCATTTCCCGGGGTGCGCCTTCAAGGGAGTCCGGAATTAGGTTGAGTGTATATTCCAATTACGGTGATATTATATGCTTTTGGGCATGACAAAGTCAACAAGATACCTTTAAAATCCAATATGGCTGCCTTCTACCTCAAAATCCAAAATGGCGGCCAAAAGGGCACATTTTAATAAATCATAAATGTAGCCCCCCATTCCAAGTCCAAATTCCAATGATATTTTAGTTTATACATATGTTTTTTGAACACAAAAAGGCCAATGAGATACTTTTCCAATTCAAAAAGTCTGCTTTCAGCTGAAAAATAAAAAAATGGTGGCCACAATGCAGTCAAAATGGCGGTCGAAATGATGTATAAACGTATCGACGCGAAGAAAAATGTGATGATAATTAGTGGCCTTAAGGTTTTTTTGACAAAATCAAGTCAATGAGAGAATCTGATTCCAAAATCGGATCCATCACCCAATTTACTTTCTAGAAATGTATCACTTTTTCTTTTTACAAAACTATGTCAAATATTGGCAAAGTTACAAGCTAAAACAGATACTCAGAAACTCAGGGTTAACTGTCCTCAAACTGTGAAAACCAATGACGTACAAAATAGTACGAGGCCAGAACAGAAAGAGCCAAGTGGAAAACCTGGAAAAGTACTTCCCTATATTTAACAGCAGCTTTATATTTCATCAAAGAAAGCCCCCCCACCCCCCCCCCCAGCACCGCCATCTGATTCTAAAAGACATCTCACACCTGGCCCATATTGCCTGCCACACAAGCACCATGAGGTATGGATATGTCGCATGTTAAATAGTACTCGGAATTTTTTTTATTTTTTCTATTTCCCTTACAGACATGGATAGCCTGGTATGTCGATACCGTAAACATTAGAAGAGGAAAAGAAGGAAGTGTACCAGAGAAGAAGGTGAAATAAATAAGCCATAGCTGAGTTTTTTTCAGGATAGTTTGCTAATGTTGTGAGAAGTAAACATATCAAAAGTCCACAAGAGTCCCCCTTGTGCTGATTGAATAATAAGGGGGTAAAGTTTGTACAGGGGTAAAAAAAATTTAAAATGATTCAATTGAGCAATCATGGACTATGGGTTTTATGTCACATGATTTGGAAAAAATGTATGGTTGGCTAACTTTTTGACCTTCAGTTTTAAGAATATAGGCCAAAAACCTTTCATATCAAGGTCATTGTGGGTAAATGTTCAAAACACGTCCTATTATTTTAATTACTGTCCCTTCAATTAGCTTATACCCTCCGGTTTATAATTAATATTAGAGAAGGTAGATGGAGGATACTAAATGTTATAAATATATACAACGTGGCATCACTTACATACGCCTATCAACCGGCAACCTGAAACTGGCCATTCTCCTTTATAGTCCGCTAATTAATGAATCAAGAGATCATTTACTGTGGTCACAAAGCGAGTCTCAAGAGTCCGTTTATAACAACCCCGAATATTATATTGGCGACGATTGATGCGTGATTGAAACTTTCAAGAACCTGCTAGACCGAATTTGTCGCTAACGAGTGTCGTCCGCCGTGGTAATCGTGCAGAAAAGTTGAACATTTGTGTGTATCATGGATTTCGTCGAGGTTTGCATCAACCGCACGGAGTGACGGACTGTGTACCAAACATAGATATTAATAACCGAGAATGTCGCGCCCCCATTGAAGAATAGGCGGCCACCGTACCGTGTTTTGAAAATGATAAATATTCATTACGGTATCCATTCGAAAACCGCATGCGTACGCGCATGCGCCGTAACCTGTTGGCCTGGAAACGGTACATCGTTCCATGCAAATGCATGAATATATGAATAAATTGGTACACCACGCTATGTAAATCAGGGAATATATGAATAAATTGGTACACCACGCTTTGGAAATAAGTACGCGCTGCGGGAAAAGATGGTTACGGCTTTTGAGCTGGCGTTTGCTATCTAGTGTTATAAATAGAAATCTGTGGTACCAAAACAAACTTAGTAACAGACAGTTACGGACATCTGCTCGCGACCATGGCGATGCCTTCGTTGCCTGTTTTGATCCGTATGAGGACCCCTCTTCTTTGTCACTACGATTGAAAAAATAACTCAAAAGATTCCAGTCGGCTATGTTAGGATTCGATATCTCGTCAGAAAAGAGACAGAGAGCACTTCTACTCCACTATGGTGGGGAAGAGTTACAAGATATTTTTGACACTCTGCCTGATACTGGCACAGATGAACAGATCAAACCGGCAGTAGATGCCCTAACCAAGTATTTCACACCCAAAAGAAATGTGGTGTACGAGTCAATACTCTTTCGACAGGCAAAACAAGAGAACACTGAGAACATTGAGCAGTTTTGTACCAGATTGAGAAAGTTGACCCAGACAGAGAAATACAGACCCAGATCCTTTCCGGATGTCGTTCAGAGACACTCAAAAAAGAGCCTTGAAAAAGAGTGAAAACTGGAAAATCTCCTTGAACTGGCACGTACCCTTGAAACAAGAGCTTGCAGTGTGTCATCAGGATCTCAACAAGATACAGTGAACAAGATGCAGTTCTCTGGTGCTAGGCCAAAACAAGGACACAAACCTAAAGGTAGGCCTGCGCCTAATGAGGCTAAGAACTCACACAATAGCACTGTTTGCTATTTTTGTGGTTTTGATTGGCCACATGACAGAGAGTGCAAAAGGCAAGGACTGTAAATCTTGCGGTGAACTGAATCACTTGGCCCGCTGCTTTCCAGGGCCAAAGTCATCAACTAGTAAGCTGAAACATCAAAGACAACAGTGAAAATGGAAAATGTAAACGCCACTTTTTGTGCAGACACTGGTTGTCCCCAAAACTTGATTGGTGAAAACACTTTCAAGAAAATCCAGGATGCTGGAACAAAAAATAACAAAATACAATTGACGAAACTTGACATAACTCTCAAACCATACTACACTAAAGAACCACTGCCACTAATAGGCATGTTTAAAGCAGTAATAGAAACTGCTGAAAGAGTTACCGTGGCAGATGTGTATGTAGTCAAAGGTGAAGCAGACAATTTGCTGTCTCGTAAAACATCTGAAGAACTGAACCTGGTGAAAGTAAACATACCGGAAGTAAACAAGGTGACATCTGAACAAGATAGCATACTGGAGAAATTTCCTAATGTGTTCAATGGAATTGGGAAACTGAAAGATACACAGATAGACTTACACATAGACAAATCTGTACCACCAGTTGCACAATGTTACAGAAAAACACCATTACAACTAAGAGACAAAATTGAATCAAAACTTAAAGAAGTAGAGGACAATGACATCATAGATACATCCACAACAGTAGCCCCAGCTGAAGCACTTTATGCTCGTAGTATTCGTACCACCTTGCCTCAGCTACAACCAACACCAGTGAATAGAGAACAACTAGACGAGATCATCAGAAGAAATGATGAGAAGGCTAAACAACATCAAAGTCTTATGCAGACACAAAACGTCATGTGAAACAGTGTGACATCGGAGTAGGAGAAAAAGTTCTTGTCAAGAACGAATAAAGTGGAAAACTGGTCACACCTTACAATGTGTCCCCCTACACTGTTACAGAAAGAAAAGGCTCCCAAGTGACTGTAGAAAGAGCTGGTCACCACATGACAAGAAATGTCTCAACTGAAAAAAGTACAAACACAACTTGAAGCAGTAGAGCAGTACGGTAGCGATGAGGATTCTGACATCGATGAAGTCGAAGAACCAGAACAGGTGGTTATCCCTCAACAGCGTCCACATCGTCATCGTAGACCACCATCTTACCTCAATGACTATGACACCACTTAAGTTGAAGTATGCATACAGGTGTAACAAAGAACAGTTGAACCGTCTAAATAAGTAACCACACAAATACTGTTGTACGGTATTTGAAGTTTATTGACACATGATTTACAAGTAATCTCACAAGTGATTTTAGAGATATAATTCAAACTGTTTGATCTTCATACAAATATTGAAAGCCTAACTACACCTTTCAAATATCCTAAATGTTACAATATATACAACGTAGTCTTTGTCAAAGACTCGGTTTTAAAGAATTTGTGGGATTGGGGGGGGGATGAAACTCAGAGAGGTTCGCAGAACCGGAGTCTTTGAAATTCACCCAGCTTTGAGCCTCCGAGCAAGTCACGGACATATGGCATTCGGGTACGCCCACTTGTAGTGATTGATATTTCATTAATCAAACCCTCACTCGGGATCCTCACGGACCACCTGTTAGTATTTACCCTTGCACGCACGCGGTGAATGTATTGAATACCATAGCAGCTATTAATAGCACCTATAAACTGCGAGTGGGGCGCGGGGTGACCATATCTGCAGATATAAAGAGCAACATTTGATACTGTTACAGGACCTAAGAATTAGCAATGATTTATTTCACTTTGAATGAGTTAAACTTATAAATTAGCATATAAAATATTATAAATTAATCTAAGTAATATAACATAAAAATATACCTGGTTTGTGTGCATAGAAGGAAATAGAATAGCTCAGAAAACATGGGAAAATTCTAGAAGAATGCTCAACTGAGTGCATTGTGCTAGAATGTGAATAGAGTACATCACTAAACCATATAGGCGTTCCCTGATATAGGTGGTGCCCTACCGGGGGGGGGGGGGGCACGACCTGCTCGATATAGGCCTTTGTTGATTTCCTAACGGTAATTTGTGGAACTGTTACATGCATTTACTATGGCAATCTCTGCCTCAGTGACATTACAAAATCAACCCTTAAACCTTCGTTCAAAAGATCTTAGTAATATCATGATAATTTAAGAAAAAATTAATGACGTCAAAATCCGTCAAGGTTAGTGGACTAAATGGATATTACACCAAATGGGTATTAGACCAAAATGGGTATTAGACCAAATGAATATTAGACTAGCTGAATATTAGACTAAATGCATATTAGACCAAATGGATATTAGACCAGATGGATGTTAGACCAAATGGATATTAGACCAAATGGATATTAGACCAGATGGATATTAGACCAGATGGATATTAGACCAGATGGATATTAGACCAAATGGAATATTAGACCAGATGAGCATTAGACCAATTGGCATTGGACCAATTTGGTTATAGACGATATGGATATTAGATGATATGAGTTATAGATTAGATGAATATTAGACTAGCTGAATATTAGACTAAATGCATATTAGACCAAATGGATATTAGACCAAATGGATATTAGACCAATTGGAGTTAGACAAACTGACCATTAGACCAATTGGGATTAGACCAAATGGCAAGTCACCGATTTTCATAATGCTAAATCATTTCAAAAATAAAGAATTATTGGTCAAGAATCGGCTTAAATAATTGTAGTTCTGATTTTGAAAACGTCCAACACCAACGGAAACTTATACATCCTAGCAGGAATTGCTCCACCAGACTTCCGTCGTAGCGTAGCTGCCAAGTATCTAATATGAAGCACCCTATGTCTGGACAGATACCTGTTGCCAACCGCCTTAAATCCAGAGAGAGTTTTTTAAGCAAAGTCCAACCTCTTGAATCAGTCTATAAGGAGCTGAAGAGAGTCGCCTTGTGGAAGAAAGACTTGCCATCAACCAAGTAACTTTTATCGGTATTGAACTTGGTGAGCATCTCCCACCTGGAGCTGACTCCTCGTGGGCTGAATGGCGATGCCTCAACAGATTGAGAACCAGAACTGGCCGATCTAAGGTTTCCTTGCAGAAATGGGGCTACCTGGAAGCAAATCAGGACACTACCTGTGTTTGTGGAACAGCACCACAGACAATGGAACATCTCTTGGCCTGCCCACTGCTGGAGCAACAATGCACAAAGTAGGACCTTGCGGAATTCATTGAGGCAGCCAGACATTGTACCCTTCGGCTGGCTCATATTTAGTTTAGTTGTAGAAGGGGTCCTCGTGCACCCCCCTGAAATAAATTTCTAATCGATGTCTCCATATCATAAAAAAATGCGTATAAAATATTAGCTATGTTAAAAAATTCAAAATTCAAAAGTGTCCATGTGCCATTTTTAGGTAAACTTATGCAAATAAGGATCGCCATTACAGAAAATATAGTTTTCACAACGCAGATCTCACAACACGAAACAAAATTGTTCTCTAGAGTGCAATTAAGAAATACGGCTGCCATGCATAATTTGTATGGTTGTTTTGTTGCTTCGGATCCAAGATGGCAGCCAACAAGGCCGCCTCAAAGATCTACAAAGATAAAAGTTCTAAATGCCTGTATTATATAGTCGTATTGATTCATAAACGAGAAAATAAATTAAAGAATATATGTCTTTGACCACTAGAAACACATATCCCTGTTTTGCTTAGTGAGTTATTTAAACATTCAATATGGCGGCTAATTTGGCCGCCTTCAAAATGTGTTAAAACTTAGAAATTACCTTCTATTGTCCCCAAATTCGGATGAACATGTTAATTAAAGTTGAGGGTAAAATATGCCGTTGACCAGTATAAACACACAGCTGGCAAATTGGTTTGTTAAAATTTAAGATGCAGTCAATATGGCCACATTCACAGATTAAACCTTAAAAATTACCCTATTTTGTCATTATCTAGACAAGCACCCAGAAAGATAAAAATGGCAATTAAATATGTCACTATCATTAGTAACTCATAACTGCTATTTTTGTTTCACAATTAGTATTCCTTAAATTTCAAAGATTTGTCGGCTAATAAATCCGCTTTCAAGATTTTTGAAATCGGTATATTAGCCGCCTCTTCATTTTCAAAATACGTTAACCAAACACACAATACCAGCTTATGGGTTTTTTTTTAGATTGGTCAAACGCACATTTCTCATACTTTAATTCACATGTCCATCCTAATTTGGGACAATATAAGGTAACATTTTCTAAGTTTTAACACATTTTGAAGGGAGGACAAATTGCCGCCCCATATTGAATATTAAATATACTCACTAATGCCAAAACAGGCAGATATTAGTTTCTAATGGTGGCGAAGACATATTTCCTTAATTTCTTTCTCATTTTAATGACTATACGACTAAATAAAACAGGCATTTAGCACTGTTATACTTTGTATCTTTGAGGCAGCCATGTTGGTTACCATCTTGGATCCGACAAACAACAATACAAATATGCATGCAATCGGTCTTAATTGCCTAGAAGAACATTTTTGTTCTTGTTGTTGAGATCACGGTGAAAACTATATTTTTCTGTAATGGCGATCCTAACTTGCATAATGTACCTAAAAATGGCACGTGGACAATTTTTGATTATTTTAACATAAGCTAATCGTTTTCTACCATTTTTTCTGATTAGAGACATTGATTGAAATTTGATTTCGGGGGGCACGGACCCCCGTCTCCCCCTAGACTTAAGTTGAGAACCAGTGTTTGTGGACACGATGAGAAGAGACCATTAACAACGCGATGCACTTTTAAAGAAGTGTAAATTATGCTCACTGTATTCGTTTTAACATTCACACATCTACTCATCTCATCTGCTATATGGACTCCATGCAATTGATTATAGTGCGCTTGTTCTTGAGAAATCAACATTCGTTGACTCATAACATAAACAATCCACATGACTTACTTTTAAGACTCATAACCAAATTGACTATACTCCACATCCAGCTAATATACAACACTCCATGGACTATACTAACCCTGCAGGCATTTTTAAATGGACTCATACAAAATGACTTCCGCTAACAGTTCTACAGGTGTAATCATGGGTTGTCTATGTACATATGGACAGCGTTTTTTGTTATCTTCTTTAACAAAGTTTAATCGATGTTTAGTAATGGTGTAGTATAATTCATCTCCTCTCGGCCCATTCCACTACAAGGTATGATTATGAACAAGGATCCATAGTTCATTTCTATTTCTCGAGTCGTGCCGTCACTGTGATTCAGGTGCTCAAAGCCTTAAAATCGTAAGCGTTGAATTGAAAGCAACTGGCTTTACGTGTGGCAGGCGATATAGTCATCTGGACTGTACAACGGTGAAGCATAGCCTCAGTGACTCTCAGCCACATTAGTTTCATCACGCTTTATTCCGTTGTGTCTGTGGAGCCGGACTTTTTACACAGATGTAAAAGGAGATATATAATCCGGGCTCCATAGACAAAAATTAATAACGTGTGAAGAGCCAACTATTCTTTACTGTTGTAGGTGGACTATGAGTCCCGGAGACTATAAAATTCTACATGGCACTTAGATGCTCGCCGGAGTAAAATATGTGGACTGACCGTGTTGATATTACTGACTCGTGGAAGTGTCAAAATGGCAGCCATTTTGAAATACAAATTATACAAGATGGATTGGAAGAATTACTATTTACTCTGAACAAATCCAAAAGATCTTTATGTACACCTTGACTAGTTAAATGGAGAGTGTGCCACTAAATTTAAATTTGTATGAAACTCATCACTAAAATTACTGCTGAAAATATAAAATAATAATGGTAATTGGCAGCCATTTTGAAAAACAAAATGGCTGCCAGTCTTAATGTTCATTTACTAATCTACCTTTGAAATTTCATCTGGTCTAAATTAGCGCTTTGTTTACATTTTCAAATATTTTTCGTTTTTCAAGATGCGTTCGCGCAAAAGTACATTAAAACACGCGCACGCTTCATTACGCAGCAAAAATTCACCGCGCGACGCGATGGTGCGCCTTGCGCCTGACAGCGTGAAATGTGCTTAAATTCCCGCCGTTTAGACCAAGCGGTTTTTGTGACTTTAAATGGTCAAATAGCTGTTTTAAATCGGCACAGCGCAGGATTGTCTGCAGTGGATAACCTTTGTTGGTAGCTATAGAACACAGTTTGATATTTAAAATGGTGCACAAATCAGAAATTCGTGTAAAAACAAAAGCACCAGGGTTGACACTGCCCTTAAATTCCCGCCGTTAAGACCATGTGGTTTTTGTGACTTTAAATGGTCAAATAGCTGTTTTAAATGGGCAAAAAAATACAACTCCGGATTATCTGCATTGGATAACCTTTGTTGGTAACGATAGAACACAGGTTGATGTTTAAAATGGTGCAAAAATCAGAAATTTGTGTAAAAACAAAAGCACTAGGGTTAACACTGCCCTTAAGCAAGTAAAGCTGAGATGTATAACTTAACTGTTTCAGAAATGACAAATGTGTTTCGGAGGTGACAGGTGCTAACGGAAGGTATGCAATGTTGTATAATTTGAAGTATGTTTGGTGTAGTTCTACAACTTTCATTCAAGTAAGATGTTAAGGCATGTTCAACATTTAAAGAAGTTTGAAGCATGGTCATTGTATCTCTTTAAAAAATAAACACTATTAGTTCATTGTTTCGGAAGTGACGAAAATGTTAACGGAAAAGTTAACATTGAATTTGAATTGCACACAAAATCTTAAACAGGCGAAGGATCAAAATTCTTTTACAACTAAATGCAAGTCATACTAGTAGTTGTTACAAAACACCAAAAACAGAAAATTCATTTTAAATAAATAATAAGGAGCAACAGTTTGTTATAAATAGGCATCATTTGTTAACGTAAAATGTCACCTCCGAAACGCTGAATTGCAACGACCTGTCTGCGGAAATGAGAAGCAAGAAAATGTGGAAACCAAAATAGCATTATAGGTTGGACACTTGTCCATAATAATAAAACAAAAACTGGGAATTCAATGCAGGGTAAAAGTACAGGCTTTGAGAAAAAGTAGATGTAATTTGGGGTACAGCCAGAAGTGCCAATTTTTACCACATAAAAGGCCACCAAATCCAAAAGAAAAAAAGTAAGGAGGTTTGTTAAGCTAGCTGAGCTAGCCCCTATATAGGATAGTTACACAGCAAAATATAATTGAAAATCTTCATTGAATTATTGAGATACACATCGTGAAGTGTCAAAATTGAAAGTTACAGCACTGATTGTGAAAATGACCATATATCTTTTCAGTTTATACACAACGAGACAAACAATTTGATACACTTTTGAAAAGAATCAGAGCATTCTGAAGCTTTACCCCCAGTATGACCTTGAACTGTTATTTCCCTATAGTTAGTAAATGATAAGCCACAGATAGGGCAAACTATACTTTTTTTAATCCTTATGACATGATGCAAACATTGGTATAGATTTGAAGACAATTGGACCATTACAAATGGTCCCCTGTACAAACATTACCCCCTTATTACTCAATAAGCACAAGGGGACTCTTGAGGAATTTTGATGTTGTTCCTTACAACATCAGGAAACTATCCTGAAAAAAAATCAGCCAAGGCTTATTTATTTCTGGGTATATTAATCTTGGACTATTTTGAAGGAAGGTTGATCAGTAAAATTGGTTGAACGTGTTTTAATTAAGTGAAGTTTTAGGTGCATCTGTGATGTGAAACTTCATTGGACCAAATCCCATTATGCTTTTAAAGTAATTATTAACAGAGCTCCTATGATAACAACTAAATAGGTATTGTAAAACCACCAATAAAGAAAGAAGAATATTTAAAAATTCTGACAAACCAAATGTTAAATCGAACAAGAAACCTCTAAAGCTTTTTTTTTTTTTTTTTTTTTTTATCTGATATTAAACAAGGTCACAGCCAAAGCAGATAACACTATTCAAATATACAAACCTATTGCTATTTTGCTATTGTTTTCTAGATGTAGAAGACCAGCCAGAGGCTGCAGCCACTAGTGGAACTCAACTAAATAGGTATTGTAAAACCACCAATAAAGAAAGAAGAATATTTAAAAATTCTGACAAACCAAATGTTAAATCGAACAAGAAACCTCTAAAGCTTTAACATTTTTGGATTTTTGTTTAATAAGTACCAATCAATTACGTCAATCGTTTCATATAAAAATTATGTTGATTAGGCAGTTGCCTGCACGTCTTGTGTGCAGGCTAGTTGTTATTGGCATTGTATAATAGATCTATATAATTAGTTTCTGATATTTAACAAGGACATCCAAAGCAGATGCATGTCACATATCAGTGGTTGTTTTATGAAAAGCCATTGTAATTATGGGACAAAATGTCTGATGGGAGTGACCCAATTTAAAATGTGATTTTATCACACATAGAACGGCGGTTTCCTGATTCAGCAATGTCATTAATCCGAAATCCCTTTACAGGATCCGATTAACCAGCTTCCAACTTTACTATTTTTTTCTAGGAGGAAATGGAGAAACTACAGCCACAGATGGTGAGTTTAAAATTTGGGGGGGTATTTTAAAAATAAAGACCTAAGTAGAATCTGATATTAACAAGGTTCACAGCCAAAGCAGAGATCCCTATTCAAATACACAAACCTATTGCTATTTTGGCTATTGTTTTTCTAGATGTAAAGACCAGGCGAGGCTGATGACAAGCCATCACAGTGGAACTCAAGGATCAAGACACTACAGCCACAGATGAGGACACTAGTGGAACTCAATGGACCCGATAACATCTTCAACGTACTATGTTTCTAGGGGAAATGGATAAACTACGCGCAGATGGGAGTTTTAAAATTTGTTTTTTAAAAATAAGAGACCTAAGTAGTAATCTGATATTAAACATGTCAGCCAAGCAGATAACACTATCAAATAATACAAACTATTGCTATTTTGCTATTGTTTTTCTAGAATGTAGAAGACCAGCCAGAGGCTGCAGCCACTAGTGGAACTCCCACTAAATAGGTATTGTAAAACACACCAATAAAGAAGAGAATATTAAAAATTCTGACAAACGCAAATGTTAAATCGAACAAGAAACCTCTAACGCTTTAAACATTTTTGGATTTTTGTTTAATAGTACCAATCAATTACATACCGCAATCGTTTCATATAAATTAGTTGAGTTAGGCAGTTGGGCCTGCATGTCGTGTTGTCAGCTAGTTTATTGCCTTGGTATAATAGATGCCTAAGTAGTACCTGATATTTAACAGGTTCACACCGCCAAAAGCAATACATTAGCGTTTCCCACGGAGGCTGAACCTCCGGAGTTTCAAAACTCTGGAGTGTTCGATCGGGTTTTTTGGCCGTGTGGACGCATTCGAAGGTTTAACTCCTGAGTTTTTCGAGGTCTAGCGGTGTGGGTTATCCCCCTAAAAACTAGGTGGGTACAAACTCAACTCCAATAACACTCCGAGTGTTTTGAGTGTCGTGCCGTGTTGACAGCTTCGGGGGATAGTGAGGCGGAGGTGACCTCGCACGGTCATCTTTTTGACACTTCCTGTGTTTTGAATATAACGCGCGAAAGTGCAAGGCTTCCGGTATGGTGACTTCCGGTCTACACCCATATGAGAGCGGAGGAAAATGGTCAGGTGGATGAGTTCAGAGTTTTGGGGGGCCCTCGTGTGGACGTAATTTGGAGTGAAGTAAAATCATTGGATTTAATTTTTCACACCTCTGGAGTTTCAATCCTTTGGAGTTTTGTGACGTGTGAACATGGCTATTATCACTCAAACTGTGTGTGCCGTATGCCGTACACCGTTTTTTTATTTAGTATTGTTACAGTCATCGTTACTTTTGTGTAACACCCCGCTTGCGGCTGGGTGAAGGGACTAAAAACAAAATTCAACCATCAAACTATGAACTCAAGGATCGAGACCTACAGCCACGGCTGGTGAGACACTATGGAACTCAAGGATCCAGATTAACCACTTCAACTTAACCTTTTTTTTCTAGAGGAATGAGGAAACTACAGCCGCAGAGGTGAGTTTAAAATTTTGTTAGTTTAATAAGACCTAAGTAGTAATCGGATATTACACAAGTCACAGGACCAAAGCAGATAACACTATTCAAATACACAAACCTATTGCTATTTTGCTATTGTTTTCTAGCTGTAGAAGACCAGGCCGAGGCCTGTATGACAAGCGCCATCAACTAGTGTAACTTCAAGGATCAGACCCTACGAACAACCATCCCCCGATTGGTGAGGACCCTATGACCTCAATTACCCTGATTAACCAGCTTCAACTTACTATTTTTTTTCTAGGAGGAAATGGAGAAACTACAGCCGCATATGGTGAGTTTAAAATTTGTTGTTTTAAAAAAAGATCTAATTAGTATCTGATAGTTAAACAGGCACAGCCCAAAGCAGATAACACTATTCAATAACAAACCTATTTCTATTTGTGCCTATTGTTTTAGATGTAGAAGACGCAGCAGGGCTGCGTCCCTAGTGAGAACTCAACTAAATAGGTATTGTAAAAACCCCCAATAAAGAAAGAAGAATATTTAAAATTCTGACAAACCATGTTAAATCGAACAAGAAACCTCTAAAGCTTTAACATTTTTTGGATTTTTGTTTAATATTACCATCAATTAAGCAAATCGTTTCATATAAAATTATGTTTGAATTAGGCAGTTGCCTGCATGTCTTGTGTGCAGGCTAGTGGTATTGGCATTGGATAAAAATAAGCTGTCCTAGTAGTAACCTGATATTTAACAAGGTCACAGCAAGCAGATAACATTATTCAAATATTACAAACCTATTGCTATTTGGCTATTGTTTTCTAGATGTAGAAACCGGCAGAGCCTGATGACAAGCCATCACTGATGGAACTCAAGGATCGAGACACTACAGCCACATATGGTGAGGAACACAGATGGAACTCAAGGATCCAGATTAACGCCTCTTCAACTTACTATTTTTTTCTAAGGAGGAATGGAGAAACTACAAACAAACAAAGCCGCAAGATGTGAGTTTAAAATTTGTTATTAAAAATAAGAGACTAAGTAGTAATCTGATATTAAACAAGGTCACACCAAATCAGATCACACATTCAAATATACAAACTCTTGCTATTTGCTATCTGTTTTCTAGATGTAGAAGACCAGGCAGAGGCGCAGCCACTATGGACCAACTACTAGGTATTGTAAAACCACCAATAAAGAAAGAAGAATATTTAAAAAAAATTCTGACAACAAATGTTAAATCGAACAAGAAACCTCTAGCCTTTCACCTTTTGATTTTTGTTTAATAAGTACCAATGCATTACAGCAATCGTTTCAATAAATTATGTTGATTTAGGCAGTTGCCTGCATGTCTTGTGTGCAGGCTTAGTGTATTGGCATTGTATAAATAAGATGCCTAAAGTTCGTAACGCTGATATTTAACAAGTCAACAAGCCAAAGCATCTAACATTATCAATATACAAACCTATTGTCTATTTTGCTATTGTTTTCTAGATGTAGAAGACCAGCCAGAGGCTGATGACAAGCCATCAACTAGTGGAACTCAAGGATCCCGATTAACCAGCTTCAACGTACTATTTTTTTCTAGGAGGAAATGGAGAAACTACAGCCGCAGATGGTGTAGGTTAAAATTTGTTATTTTAAAAATACAGAGCCCTAAGTAGTAATCTTATATAAACAAGGTCACCGCCAAAGCAGATAACACCACTATTCAACTACACAAACCTAGTTGCTATTTTGGCTATTGTTTTCTGATGTCGAAGACCAGGCAGAGGCTGATGACAAGCCATCAACTAGTGGAACTCAAGGATCGAGACACTACAGCCACATATGGTGAGGACACTAGTGGAACTCAAGGATCTCGATTAACCACTTCAACTTACTTATTTCTTTTCTAGGAGGATGGAGAAACTACAGCCGCAGATGGTGAGTTTAAAATTTGTTATTTTACAAATCAAGAGAAACCAATTAGTAATCTGATATTAAACAAGGTCACAGCCAAAGCAGATAACACTATTCAAATCACAAACCTATTGCTATTTTGCTATTGTTTTTCTGATGTAGCATACCAGCCAGAGGCTGATGACAAGCCATCAACTAGTGGAACTCAGGATCAAGACACCTACAAGCCACAGATGGTGAGGACACTAGTGGAACTCAAGGATCCAGATTAACCAGCTCAACTTACTATTTTTTTCTAGGAGGAAATGGAGAAACTACAGCCGCAGATGGTGAGTTTAAATTGTTATTTTAAAAATAAGAGACCTAAGTATAAATGTGATATTAAACAAGGTCACAGCCAAAGCAGATAACACTCATTCAACTACACAAACCTCTTGCTATTTTGCTATGGTTTTCTTATGTAGAAGACAGCCAGAGGCTTATGACAAGCCCATCACTAGTGGAACTCAAGGATCGAGACCCTACAGCCACAGATGAGGACACTAGTGAAACTCAATGGATTCCCGATTACCAGCTGCAACTTACTATTTTTTTCTAGGAGGAAATGGAGAAACTACAGCAGCCGCATATGGTGAGTTTAAAATAAATTTGTTATTATTAAATCAGAGACCTAAGTAGTAATCCTGGATATTAACAGGTCACAGCAAAGCAGATACACTAATTCAAATACACAAACCTATTGCTATTTTTTGCTATTGTTTTCTAGATGTAGAAGACCAGGCAGAGGCTGATGACAAGCCATCAACTAGTGGAACTCAGGGTAAGAAAGTAACCTCCTTGGTTCATAAAACAAAAATTCAACAATGACTATTTGTAAAAGAATTGCTTGAACCAAGATAATGATTTTAAATACATAAATAGAATCGATCTGATCAAAAACATAACAATACATATTAATAATGCAACCACTTATAATATTTCTTACCTACTTAAAATCAAATTAAACACACACCCTCTCATAAATTATAGTTCAATGTTCTTGTTGGGTGAGCAACGAGGGTCTTGTAAATCAGGATCAGGTCCACATAATAAATCTTGGTCGACACAATCTTGCTGTCACTGTTCCAGTTTTTCGCGAAATAGCAAAAGTCCTTTTGGTCTAGACCGGCCGATTAATTTTGTGCAGCTCCATAGACTTGGAGAAAACTGGACAGTATACCTGCAGCTTAATAGTCCATACAGGGTAAACTCATGCATAAAGGTGAACTCTCTTGTAGAGGCAGCACTGGGAGAGACACAACCCTGTTTGGTATTCTACTGTTACACCTTTGTTTTTCCAAAGGTTTCCAATTTGTGCAGCTCTGACGGATTCTGACCGACTTTTCCAGAATTATATAAAATATCATAACCTTTTCTAAATCAAATGTTATCAGGTTCTCCCCTTCTGTTTGGAGAGGTCTACCTCGTTTGAAATCTCTTGTCAACTGGGCAAAGGAGAATGACTTGCAACAGAATGTGTGTCCTTAGCAAAATTTCCCCATGATGCAGCAAAACAGCGGATACAGACAACATTCGTCATCTTTTCAGTTCGCTGGAACACGTGTGTTTAAGGAAGTCCACATCCTTTGCTTGAAGTGTTTTGAAACATAGCACTTCCAACAAAGTCTATTGTCATCAACAGGTGTGTCATCTCCTTCCTAGCGGTAAACAAAGAACCTCTGTACAGTTCCTATACTGAAGAATAAGCACTATGCTCCTATTGTTTCTCGACTGCAAGCCCAATCTTCTAAACATATTTCTAACTCAGGAAGGTTCTCACAATCTAGTCCCATTTAAGAACCAGGTCAAATACAATTAGTGGAAAGCCCACCTATCAAAATGTCCATGCTAGCAAGAGCTACTTGACAGCTGTGACCACAGTTTAACCTCACTTTGCCAACTCTATAGCCCCAGGGTATAGTTTGTAAACAAACCTCTGGGAAATTACCTATTAGCAAGTATCATAACACAGAAAGCAACAACAAGTTCATTGACCAATCGGAACTAATATGAGTATAAAAAGTTAATGGGCTTATCAAGTGAGACCAATTAGTAGTGGCAATTTCAGTTGTAAAGCTGTCAGAGAGTTGTATCTGGTGGCTAACTTGGCTGGGCTTGCACTGGCCAGCCACTCATGGAAACATAAAATCTGTCCTCTGATTATTAGTAGTGTCCCTGAAAGACTCACTATCACTGGGTAATGTATGTACCTTGTGTTTCAGCAGTCTTGGTAGACAAGTCCATTCAACAGTGGTAGCAATTAGTAACATAGGTCATCAAGTTAAAATGAAAAACCATTTACAACTTACTGCATATGATTACACTTATTTTATTTGGCATTCTTCAAAATTAGAGTTAGTCAAGCTATAAAGGAGTGCATATTCATCATTCAAAAATAACAATATTGAGCTTACTATTTGTAAGAAACTCTACATAGTCAATTCATTATAGCTAATCTTAGTGCAAGTCAATTTTATATTTGTATTTGGAAAAATGTGTATCATTACTTTATCTTATCAATCTGCAAATTATGAAATGATGAAATTACTGTAGAAACTAATTGTTGGAGGTGGAAGAATTACATGTTTTTTTTAATTATTAGAAACAAGAAAGAAGCTTTCATCAATACAAAAGAAAAAAGAATTCAATGGGATCAATATTGACAATAATAAAAATTGTAATTACAAAGTGCAGTTTGTATAAATCTGTTTTGGTACTTCAAATAACTCAAACCAAATATGCTACAGGTATAGGGTTTTCAATGATGGCAATATTATATTGGGCTAGCTTGATACGGTGATAATTTAAGTTCTTGTTTTCAAATCCCCATAGTTTGGCCCGAATGGATCAGATTGTGTTACATTTATAGTTGTGTGAAAAAGGTCAAGCAACTGGCCATTTGTACACTTGAGAATGGTATAGGATGTTTATTGTACAATAGCAAGGAATGAGTAACCCATTGTAGCTCATTGTGCCTACATGTAGTCCACCAAAGAAGCTCAAAGAAAAGGTGTAAGATGTTTTACTTTTTTACTTAGATTATCAACAGACAGAAGTTGGGAATATTTTCTTGTAGGTAGAAAAGGTATATTGGTCATAGACTCACAATTTTTTTTTTTTACTGAAGATCATGTCATGTAATTACATGTGCAAAATTCATGTTAACTGATTGACCTAATAAATGTAATTACATCTATTAATTTGTAAATACTAAAAAACAATGAAACAAAAAGCCGGTATTTTGCTCCATCAATAACACTTAATTGGCCAAGTCTGTCCGATGGGTAGCGTAGATAACAAACAAATATCAACAACAACAATTTGAAAATTATACATGTGTCATTATAGCATTACTTCATTTCTACAGAAGTCCAAAACTACATTGGTAAGACAGGGTTCCAGGGTGAGACAC
>JAMKCH010009807.1:0-29837 GCA_023653785.1 Ophioderma brevispina | reverse complement strand
CGTGGTTCCGCTCGGTTCCTTCTTGGTTGGGATTGGGTTATTTGGTTCTACACAATTGAAGCAGGGGTACAGCCGCTCGATGAACGGCGGGCACCCGGCCGTTGTAGTTTTGAAGCCTGTACTATGAAGATTGGCTTGTATCATGCATACACATAAAATCTATTGACTGCACACATCCTGTATATTTACAATGGGACAGCACGTGTAAACTTGTGTGTATCATTCAATAAAATAATTGTGCAGGCTCGTACATTCAACTACAAAGTACACGAGTTTATCATATATAATATTCTGGATATAAAATACTGTAAATTGGTGAAATATTAACTATTAATACAATCTAAATGAATGGACTCATGACGTAGAAAATGAACACCCTTGGATAAACAAAATTGAACACTATTTACTCCTATACAAGTGTTCAAAATGTGAACATTGATAAAACACAATGGTTTCTTGTGGAGGAAACATCATTTGCCAAATTTTGTGTTCTAAATTCGAAAACCTGAACACGTTCTGAAGTTAACACATTTTGGTGTTCAATGAACAGTTTTTTGAAAAAACAGGAGGGTCCTTTTGTTTTTGTTTGTTGGTAAAATAAAATGTGTTTAAACAGTTGATAAGATTGTCGTGTATAAAATGTATGTTAAAGGTGAACATGTAGTGTGAAGAGAGTTTGTTAGAACATGTCGTGTTCCATATAAGAATATGCAATGTTCAAAATAGAATATGTAATGTTACAAACAGAACACATAAATAATGTGTGTTCAAAATTGGGTGTTCAAAATGAGAACATACCTAAAATATGGGTGTACTCTGGAGATGATGTTCAAGATGACAGCAAATTGTATTTTCACAGTGTCAGAAAAAGTCAATCAAAAACAACAAATGCAAAGAAATAATTTAACGTTGGAAATCAAAATATTTATACATATTCCTGGGCAGAAGATTACAATAACATGGACAGAAACAACTGCCAATTAAATATACCAGATGTAATATTAAATAAACCAATCCAAAATTGCAATTAAATATAAAATTAAAAAAAAACCAATTCAAAATTGCAATTCTATTACCCTAGCTGTCAAACATTACAAGAAAGGATAAATTGGAAAAAAAATTACAGTCCTGCCATAGACAATCCGTGGTATAAGTTTCACTCCAGTTACGGTGAGTGGAGCATGTCGAATTCAACAAGCCCCGATAGACAGAAGACAACAAGAAACATTGTCATTCATTGTGGGCCCCTAAATTAAAACAAATTAGATTAATGTTTCTTATTATACACAAATAGTCTCCTCTGCGATACAACAAGTCTTAAACGACTCCAGCTGGGGATTTTACGAATATTGAATGGATATTTTCTCAGCTGGATGCCAGCGTATCTCGCCCAAGGAAAAAGACTTTTGCCGGCCTAATGCATCACGTATTTCTCGAGAAAAAATACCCGGCTGACGACGAACGCAAGGCGTTCAAGATTGAACACGTACAGAAAATCCGTAAAATGCATCATTCAGAACCTGGTGGTTCAAAAGTATGTTCCACGCTTGGAACACTTTTGCTTCACCTTGTGATATTTATTTGTCAAGGTTAGCGTTTAATTCACATTCTGCTCTCAGGGTTTAGGGATAGGGCCTACCGTAGCTAGGCTAGGCCTAAGGGGGCAAGGGGCCCCCGAGACCTGGTGAGCTATAGGTGTTGGTTAGTGTGCCAGCAAGAAAATGGGGCTCAATCAGGCGGGTCTCATCCTGTACTTCGTTGTACTTTTTACCCAAATAATTATTAGCGCCCCGTTGTTCGGTGTATGCAGCCTCTAACATTTTCATTCAAAAACTTGTAATTAATTTAGACCAATCGACACCTATTTATGGTCGCGACACAAGACGGTGTCATCACTTGAACGCTAAAGGTCATTTGTTTGAACAAACGATTTGTTAAAGAGATGTCAGCACATATTTTAAATGCGATGATCAGAACTGGAACACCTTTGAACACCTGGCTTAAACAGTGAAACACGTCTCCGTCAAAATGGTTGTTGGTTCTAGAATAACATTCACAAGTTCAGGCCCTGTTAAATTGAACACCAAAAAAGAGTCATGTATCAGAACGCGTTCATTTCATTTATGGGTAGTTGTATTTTAAAATGCAACCTGAGAAGGGCCAGCAGAACACTATAGTTATATTGTTCTTGGTTTAGAAGCAAAAAAAATACTGTTTATGCATAGGTCATAAACTAAACTGACCTTGTGCACAGGGGTATAACAAAATCAATTTTGCCCCGCCATGTGGAAGAACACAACGGTTGAGTAAATATACACCACACAACATTTGCAATGCGTATATACTACACCAACTGACTGATAAAACTGGACATGCCAAACAAACGTAGTCAATTTTCTTGCACAGTCGGCCAAATTGAGCAAGGTCGGCAATGAGAGCTAAGTACTATTGTATAGTTGACATAGTCAACTTTAAGAAAATAACATGAAGTTTAACAAAAATATATTCACAGCTCTGTAATATATGGGTTCAAAATAGGTACTTCGTGAAGTAAAATATCATTAACACGATGCCATGCAGCAGGGTGGTCACTTTTCAGAGGTGCTGATTGGCTGAAAAGTGCTATACACACAAACGGCTTTATTATTGAAAAGTTACCCTGTGGACAAGGTTTGTATGCCAAACCGATGCCGTGTGTACACGAAACGTGAAATCTTTTGTTTGATCATACATGAACAATATAATTTAACATTCCAAGTTACAAGTACGCACTCCATGCAGGGCATCTAATCCTCCCTGTAGTATACACTGCAAGTAAGAATTCTTTTGTGTTGTAATTAAACAATGAGGCAAATATTCTACCTTCCAAGTACAAGTACACACCTTAATTGTATGGAATCCAATCCTCTGTAGTATACAACTGCAATTAAGAATTCTTTTGTTCTATCAATCCATGAGCAAGTATTAACTCTACATTCCAAGTACAAGTACACATCTAGTGGCGTTGGTATCAAAAACTGACTGCTCTTAGAGGGGACCGTAGGGAAAGATTTAAAGAGTGTCGCGCTTCCGGATTAAAAATTGTATTTTTTGACACACAAGTACTTTAGGTATTGATAATCCATTAAAATTGCCAACCGCCTTCTATGTCCAAAGGTGGATTCAAGTTTACACAGGGAAAATTCAAAATTTGAAAATGTTCCAATCGACATGTGGAAAAGCATATGACAGGATTCTAAAAGGATAATAGTGTACATTATATACCTCATACATAGATCCCTGTCCTGATTGGTTAAAAGGGGCGCATAAATCAACTAGCTCAAGAATTGAACCAAAAATGAACTGGAAAAGAGCGGGCATAGTTCATGAACTTGGCCCGGGACACCTCTTCCCAGCGTTTCGTAAAGGACTGTCGTACGAACTATTCACCCGTTTATTATGAGTGTACATATTTTGAGCTGGTTGTTAAGAGATGATATAAGCAGCCATGATCGATTTTGTTTTTACTCGTACTGTGATGAATGGGCTTGATCGCCAGCATCAGACCATCAGTATCATGTTTTGAAATGTACTGAGCTCTGAAATGAATCAGAGATGCAGCTCAAAAGGGCTAATACCAAAACGGCAGGTAAAGTACCCCGTGGAAGATCATCGAGGATATACTTTGACATCGAGACGCAGCAACTTGCAGGTCATGTAAAAAATGCCGAGATCGAGCTGCGATCATCGAAATGAAATGCAAGGAAAATTGTACGCATCTTGCCGACAAAAAAATGGCAAGAAGTCGATTACGGCGATCCGTTTGGACTCCAACATCACTTCCTCAACACAAGAAAGGTTGATTAATAATTCTTCACAAGTTTTGCACCCTAAGTTACACAAAATTGTTAAACCATGCATGCATGCCACACATGGCGATCCTGTCGAGGGACCCCATCGACAGGATCGCCACAGGCGATCCTGTCGATGGGTCCCTCAACTAATATAGGGTTAAATACTTGAACATCAAGTTTAATCTTTAGCATCAACTTCAAATGGCTCCCCTTAGTGTGTTTTGGATCCAAATCATCTATCTGCAAAGCTTAATTTGTTCAGAAAAAAATGTTACCTGCTTTTTGGTGCACTTTCAACGAAAATAGGCATTGACGCTAGCAGCCGTTGTCGAGAGTGGCTCCTTACCGACCTCGACTCTCTCCCCCCTTTGCTGCATTCATGGGGCTAGGATGGGCAAATGGGATGCGTCCAATCAATGCGATGCAGCGAGGCGCGTATCCCGTTTATTGTACTGCGATCCTTGACACTTGACACGCTAGCCCACGAGTGCTTCACGCAGTTCCATTAGGCGGGCATTACGCTCGACAAAAACAACTTCGTTCTTCCGCTATTTCGATAGTCGTCTCTACTCCCCTGTAGAGTTTTTCGGACTTTTATCCAATCAGAGACCGCGATGGAAAATCCTTTAAAAAATCAACCAATGAGCGCTCACTTTTCTCGGGAGTTTGGTTCCATGATTCTCGCAATGGCGGCCATTTCTTTCGCAACCGTGTGTCATTTTTACCCTGTAATTTCCCTCATAAATCGAAGCCCTGGCCTCCCTCCAACAATTAAACCTTATTTTCTAGTAACAGATCTATAGCTACGTCGATACAGGTTAGTTAGATAAAAATGGACTCATTTTTAGATTTTTTAGTGGTTTTTCGAGACAAAAACCTTGCCGAAAATAGAGTGTTTTAGCACTTTTCAAGAATGGTCTTCACCTTGTTATTTTACCCCATAATTTCCCTCAAAAATCGAAGCCCTGCCCTCCTTCCAACGATTTAACCTTGTTGGAAAAGCTTAACGGGAGCTATTTAAAATTGTCGGCTAGCTTAAATCTGATGAAAAAGTAATTTTTTCTTCCCTATATATGACCGTGGACCCCACGACAGGATCATGATCATGGTGATATAGGCCTGTGTTAGCATCCTGGCTTAGAATGTTCTCTTAACCAATCAGATGACAAGAATCTATATATTCGGTATATAAAACAAATATTGACTGCTTTTTATTCGGAGCATGGTGATCTCGAAACTATACTATGCCCCTCGGCTTACGCCTCGGGACATAGTATGGTTTCGAGATCACCTTGGGCCTATAGTTTCAACCATGCCCCTCATAGCAGTCAATATTTGTATACTATCTATGGTTTACAGTGTCGGATTTATGGGGTAAAAACTGTAAAAATTATTAAGATTTGCATAGTCACATGAATTCTGTGCACTACATTCCCCACTACTATTTATTAGAGGTACTTCACTGCTATACACAGCTCAAACAGAGTCTGTATGCTGGAACAATGCGTAGAGTGCATCGATTTTAAAAGTATCGTACATCCTCAAGCTAAAATATCTTCAATTTTACTTTAATCCCATCTAAATTATTGTTTAATTATACGACTTTATTGAGGAACACTGCTTATTATCAGTTGAATTGAATCGTTTCTCCCTTCGGTGAAAATATAGAAACGCAGCTTCTTCGGGGCATTGTAGTTTCGTAATAAGTATAGACACACGAATGCCGTACAATTACTCAACGGAGATCTAGGAAGGAGCACCTTGCCCTGGAGACATCCGGAGGGGAAACAGCTTAACAAAAGAAAGGACTAGAGAAAAAGAAAGAGTGGGAAAAGAATACTTTCTGCTAGACTTAATAGTGAATAGATTCTCACCTTGATATGTTGACAGGAATCCATCTTACACATAAAGTATGCAAGAAACGAAAGGAACTAGGGTAGAACTGAACTGATGCCATCGATTTATCTATCTATCTGTCTGTCTGTCAATATCTACCCCCTATCTGTGCTAACTAAGGTATACTTGTGTGACTCCATTTCTTACGTATTGCTTTATTCCGTCATTGTGCTAGTTTTGTGTCTAATTTTAATAAAAGAAAAGTCACACAAGTATACTTGCGTTACCTTGTCTGTCTGTCTGTGCCGAGGTATACTTGTGTGTCTGCATTTCTTTGGTTTTGCTTTATTTCGTCATGGCTTGTGTGTTTATTTTTGCTACTTGTGTGTCTAATTATAATAAAAGAAATGTCACACAAGTATACCTGCGTTAACATTTTCTATCTGTGCTAACTACAGTATACTTGTGTTACGTGCGTGACTTCATTTGTTATTATGCACTTTATTCCGTCATTGCTTGTGTGTCTAATTTTTAATCGTACAAATGTATATTCTTCTTAACTTTTGTGTCTGCCCGTCCGTCCGTCTGTCTGTTTGTGTTAACCGAGGTATATACTTGTGTGACTCCATTTCTTGTGTTTTGCTTTATCCGTCATGGCTTGTGTGTTTAATTTTGCTACTTGTAACTTGTGTGTGTAATTTTAAAATCAAAGTCACACAAAGTATACTCTCGTTAATTTGCCTGTCTGTCTGTCTCTGTCCGCCTGTTTAATCATCTACCTATTAATAGACCGTATTCAATATGACGTCAGCCACCAGACATGTTGGTGGACAAGATGCATACATTCCAGGACTACAATACATTAACCTGTCAATCGATCCATGTTTAGCGATTGCACAGGAATCATTGACAGGTGAATGCATTGTAGTACTGGAATGCGTCTATCTTGTCCACCAACATGGCTGGCTATTAAATACGGCCTATATTGTATCATAGCGTAATAGTCACATAAGAATTTGACATGCTACGAGTTCTTTCCGTAGGACTATCGTCTGTGTGTGTATGTGTGTGACTCTAATTACACAATTTTGTCGTCATTTACATTAAGGTTATGTCTGAGTATCAGTGAGTGTGAAATACATCTTGAAAATATCAGTTATGATAATTGGGTAGTTTTATAACACACACGCTGTTTGTAAGTATCGTTACCATTGCAACATGTCTATGTAACGTTTATAATTCACGTCAATTATGCCCATTTTTAGCACGATGCAATATCGAATATGAATTATTTGTTGGTTGTCGTGGATTTTCACGTCAGATTTCGCAAATTACCAGGATAAGCACTCGGCGGGGTTGCTTGTGTTATGAATATTGCATGAAAACAATGCGTAGTTGAACGTTTCTAATAACGACTATGATATGATATGCGGGAAAACTGACGTTCTATTGAAAATTTAACCACTTTGTTTGCGTACCTTTTTGACACCTGAAAATATGCTAAGTCACCTTTCTCTCCGTCCGTATATTTTCCCAAGGTTTTCTTAAATTTGCTATGATCAAAAAGGTTTTCCCTTGTTACTCAAAATTGATTATTATTTTACTGTGTTTTCTTCAGTTGTATAAAGAAGTACCTTGGATTTTATTAGAAAAAAATATATTAAATGAATGCTTAAAGGTGCATTTTGTGATCCTAACAAACTATTTGTTGTTTAGTTATCAGAAAAAATCCTGAAAAAATGTATTTCAAAATTTTCAGTTGATTCGGATGCTGCAGGCTCGTATCGCACAGCCCCATCTGTCCGTTTATGGACTTCACAGAATTCACGATTTTTTACAGATAGTCTGTTTCACCAATAGCGATAGATAAGTAAAATGCTTGAGTGCCAACAGCCATTTCAATTCAACGAGCATGTTGGCGGTAAATGTTACCGCCCAGGACCATTACTATGTAAACCTTACAGCATAGAAAACCCACTTTATCGTTGATTTCGCTAGGCGACTCCCAGATATAAAGTGATCCTTAAAAACCCAAGAACATCGTCAGAACATTTTGATTTGTTCAGAAAATGTACCGTCGCAAAGATGAGTCACGATGGTTGTTTTTCACATTTTCAATATGGCTTCTAAAATGCCGCGGGCCCGCGTTTGTTCGTAGTTGCCAGGACGAATGTGATGTTTAAAGGGACATGAGGACATTTCCTGAGAGAAGAGCCCTCAATTATTTTTTTTCGAACTCAGGTTTCTGTGCATATTTGGAATGCTTACCAATGTATTAGATCATACGTGAAGTGAATAAGCCGAATACGCCGTCTTTATGTAATAAGATGATGATTTAGTTTTAAAATTTAAAACATGGTTTCCTATAGCGATGATTACGATAGCAGGCAATTTCAAAACAAGTTTTGCGGTTTTTTTCGTGCTTGTTTATCCAATAAACGTTCCAAACGTTCTCGGTAGGGTTTCTGCATCCAATCAAGTGCAATTTTAGAGAAATTTGTATCCTCAAAAAAATCTCCTGTCTCTTTAACAAAGTAATAATGCACTGTTCTAATATTTGATTAATACGAAACTTCGGTGAGCGCGCGCGAAACACCAACCGCCAACTCGCCCGTTTTTATTATTTGTAATCAGCGAAAATATGCGCGTTCGTGATGATTCTAAATAAATTACCGGGAACAGCCCGGAGGTCTTGGTATCAACACGTAAGATTAGGCAAACATAAAACATTAAGGCCAAAGGTTCAGACGATATCAAATCATTGTTGTCCCCCTGGCGCTTTAGGGTTGGCCTCAAAACTCTCCCGCCGGTTGTTTGGCGGTTCCGCTCGGTTCTGTGCGGTTGAAGTATTTTCCTTTGTTCTATCCAATGGCAAGCGGGCCAACCGTACTGAACCACCAGTCAAACGGCAGTGGAGTTTTGAAGTCGTCCCTTAGAAGAAGGGGGGGAGGGTTGTAACAGCAAAAAGATTAATATTTTTTCTTTCTATCTGTAGATACATCCTGCACGTCCTTCAATCAGATTGATATGCGTTATGACACTCGCTTGAACGTAAATTAGGGCGGAGTATACATCATGAATAGCTTGAATATGACATGGGGTGGAACGTTAGCAGCTTTTTGATTCGTCCAACTAAGCACAAGCAAGCTGTAAGGTATGTTTAATGTAATTGACACATGAATGAGTAGCAACATGAATGCTTAAACTTGTCCCGTATTTAAATTAAGTGTGGTTTCAAAAGAGACTTTCTGGTTCCCCAGCATTGATCAGTCTGGTGGGTGGATTCTTTGTTTATTTGTTCCTATCGGTGTCGTTTTGCTTTTTAAACTGGCATAATTCCAGAAAATGGGGATGTTGGGGGCGGTATGAGGTGGTGATCCTATTCGTGAAGGTGGGGTGCGCAAGATATTTCCGAGTGGTGGGCACAAGAATACTCTCCCCCAAATGGACGGTAAATTAAACGGACAATTTTTCATGTAGTCCAACCGCTAAGGGCGGGTTCGGCGGGCCCGCCTTAGGCCCAAGGTTTTAGGTAATAAAAACCGCAAAATTGCAGCTTTTGAATAAATAAAATGTACACTTGATACATTTTGCTTTATTTTACAAGGAATAGGTACAGAGAGAGAGAGAGAGAGAGAAGAGAGAGGGAGAGAGAACAAATAGAACTCCATAATAATTAAGTCAAATGTTACTTCTTTAGGTAAAATTGACATACTTTAGATAAAATTTTATTTAATTTAGGTAACAATTTTTACATATTTTGTGTATTTTTAACATAATTTTTTCAGTCTGTGTATAGGTCTGAACTATATGATAAGGGAAACGTGACCTCGTCATCACAAACTCAAATTAAAACTTCTGCAGTATATTTTGAATTCTTTAAATCAAGCGCTGACCTAAATGTAGGCTTTAATAATAAATACCGTGATTCAATTTTTAACAAAATAGCACAAGTTGATCAATATGCATGAAGAAGCTGATCTTTCTAGAAACACAATGTTGACAATGACACAGCAGAAATGTCAAGCGAAATAATCTTACGTAATATACTCATTTCGTTAATTTATCATAATCAATATAGAATTGATGATATCTGTTATAATCGTTAGATTGTTTTATTTCCGGGAATTCATTTCGGCAGTTGGGAGATGTGTCGATGTTACCATTATTTCCCTTGTATGCTCTCAAGAAATACAATTCTACATTATCCTTTTAATTTTAAAATGTTTCCTTTCTTATAAAATACGAAAAGTTTAATTTAGTATAGGCCTATATGATGTCAATATCAGAATTTTGTCCTTTTCCCAGTACGAGTATTCAACATGTTCAATGTCCATGACTTACTTTCTTATCCGGAAGCTATTCCGAGCTCGAATTCAGCCGACAAAACAGGAAATTTCCAATGATTGGCGAAAAGTTTTCAATGATGAATACACTTAAATTTCAGGGATTTCAAGGTTAAACCTTAGGATTGGGGTTAGTTACTAAGACAAATATTATTTAATCTGAAATATATTTAAAATTGGTCTCTAACTACAATCCAAAAAAAAGTTGTAAATTCCTGAAATTTAGAGTGTATATACCCAGTGGCGTAAATTTGTTTTTGACATGGGGGGGGGGGGGTGATGTTGATGTAAATTTAGGAATGAAACAAGTTCTGGTGACAAGACATTTTATTTTGTCATTTAGAACCTTAAGCTAATATGGTAAAATATGCGGTTACTTTTGTCAAACACGTGTATGGGCGTCAACATTTGGGGATGATCGTATGGATCATGATCAAAATATTTGACACGATATATCCCTCATCCCCCGGGATTTACGTCTATGAATATACACACGGCAAACAGATTCTAGGGATTGGAGGTGGAATCATTATTTTTGGATAGGTTTAGACTCAAGGTTCGTAATATATCAAAAATAACAGATTGGATACGTTGACAAAACAGCATTTGGTTGAAAGTAAAAAAAAAATATCGCTTTAAGGTCACAAACGTGGCCGAAGAATGGTCCAAAAGTGGTAGGATAAAATAAGAGTACGTCATTGTTTTCCTGGCTAGTAGTAAAAGTGGGCAAGGACAACAACAATTTAAAAATGCCTCGCCGTTGAAGACTTGTTTGGATAAAATACGAGCAATCTGTTTGAAGAGCTAAAAATTATTTCAGTTGTTTTGTCTATCAACTTTGCTTTGACCATACACAGGCTATGTAATAAATACACATGCATTATAAAGAAATTATGTTTATTCTTAGGGGTAAATATAATTTGAAGAACAGCGTCATAAAATCAGCAAATACTAAAATCTACTTAAAGGTGCATTTCGTGATTCCAGCACATTCAGTTTTATCCATGATTCGCTAGATATCCTTGAGAAAAGCTTATTCACAAAATTTGAGTTGATTCCAATCTTGCGGTTTTGTGTTATGAGCAATTCTTTGTTTCCCACGGTACCATAGGCCATTGTACTGTAATTTCTGTCCGCTTACGGACAGAAAATACAAAATCGCGAATGTCTTATAAATACGACCGAATTTTCACGTATATTTGTACACGTGGATTACTAAGGCTAACGGTTCAGATGATATAAAAATCTCAACTTTTTTTCAGGTAAGTCAGGGGGACGAGGTTGTTGATCACGAAATGCCCCTTTAAATAACAAATAATATTTAACAAATGAAAACAAAATCCCATCCGGTGTTTTTTCCATTTCTAGTAATTATTTTGTTTTTGTTATTTTCAAACACATCTCGAAAATGGCATTTAAAAATGCAAATCATGATTATTGAAGATCACAAAGTACAATTTTGACATCCATTGTACTTTTTCATCTTTTGTCTAAATAACCTTTCATATTTTTACCTTACCCTTAACTTTAAAATACATAATTTAAAATACTTTACCATAGAAATAACTAAATTTATCATTACAAAATGAATACTAAACATCTCAATTGATTTCACATAGTTCAAAATTTTAGCTTGTAAAAGAAGTACAATTTTGAGGATCGTTCAGGTTGAAATTTGCATTCTGTTCCTTTCAAACATAACTCTCGTCTACTGAAGGAGGCGGGGTGGCTACCGCCCCTTCTACTTTTTCTACTTTTGGTGCCAAAAGATTAAATGTATATAATTATCATTTGAAGTAGTAATTTGAATCAAATAACCATAGAAAAATAATAACTTTCGGAGCAAAAGACGTGCCGGTGATACCACCACCCTTCAGATGGGTTGTGATTGTTGTGGATCTTGTTATCTCTACCCATCTCGTGACGTCATCTCTAATTAAAAACTTTGAGATCAAGATCCACAACATCACAACCCAGCTGAAGGGTGATGGTATCACCCGCAACGTCAGTTGCTCCAAGTAAGTTGATTTAGTTTCTATGGTTGTTTGATTCAAATTACTATTTCTAACATAACAAACCCAGATGAACTGGTTTACCATGATATAATTGGGTCATTTGCCATTTTGGATTCCTCTTCATGAAAAAACAAGCACCCACCAGGGTAGACGATCTTAAAGTGATGGATAGGGGTAACCACCCCTCTTCGGACGAAGAAGGAATTAGGGAATATTTAAAACTGAAAATGTACACTGGCCCATATACGATTAGATCGTTATGGTCCGTTTCCTTCCAGGCTACCAAAAGAGTGCCAACATGCTTACAGACTGCCCCCCAACAAAAAAAAATATACAAACAAAGATTATTTTTTGACCAAAAACTGAAGTCCATCTCAACTTGAGGTAAACTGATACTTTTCCAGGTATATTCCAGCTTTCATGAGACTTTTAGTTGGTGTAATTTGAAGGTCGGGTTCAAGAGTTATGGCCAATTATCGGAGACACTTGAAAACCCCCTTGGTCCAGTTTCGGCTATTCCGATATTTACACATTAACATTTGCCATCAAAAAATCAACTTCAAAACATTCTTTATTGAGAATTAAAATAAGAAGTAGGTGTAAAGTGCCGATCCTTGTCATATAATATATATAACATAATTTAAAATTTTATAAAGCCTCAATTGCCAATAAAACACATCTGGCAATGGGGACGGAGTTCAATTCCAAACAGTCTTCTTGTCTCGTCCTTATTCCAGGTTTCAGCATAAAGTACATCCATAAAAACACACTGGTCAAAAGTAAACTGAGGCATTTGAACACCAAACATCCTTTCCTTTATTGTTAAACACTGGTTTCTTCAGTATGTTCCTCTCTGGCATCTTGGAGGCAGAGGGGATTGTGGAAGGGAGATTGGTCCTCCCTCATCAGAGCGAGGTCAGCACATTTGTGCTTGTGGCTTCCCCGTAGCTTCTCCAAAAAAATCCCCAAATTTACATGGATTTTATGATTTTTGTCCCCCTGAGAGTGAGTCACCTTATTTCTCCACAACATAATTTCTGGTGCTTTCACTGTATGAAGAGTAATAATATTGGTTAGTTAAATGCATGATAATCCATTCGCTCTAGATCTATACAAGAGTGTTAGGTATGAAAGCAGTTTAAGGGGTTGGAAGTGTGACTTTGCTACGCGCATGCTGCTTTACACCTTCAGCATTTGTTTAGAGGCCCAGCATGGACAATGGAAGAATTTTAGTTTGAGATGCGAGGTATCATGCGCAGATACGTGAATAACTGTGAGCTTGTTAGGTTTTACTAAAACTTCGCGCATCTTGCGCCTGCGTCATGCTTTGCTGCGTGACCGAATGTATCGCGGATTTTTCTTGCCGCCAACAAGACGCCCCAATTGAAAAAAGTGTCCAATTTCAGTGGTTTTCGGCTGTATAATGGAAAAAAGTAAGTCGTGACCCTCATTTTTTATTTCAAAATTTTGAAGAACGACTTCGGGACCTCAACATAATTTAGAAATTACAAAATTTATCGAAGAGGTTTTTATTTTGTAGCGATCTACGTCATTTTGATTTTCCCATAGACTGGCGGGTTTAAAAGTGACAAACATACATTTTTGTTTTGACTATAGCTCAAAAACAAAGTCGATGACCACCATTTTTTATTTCAGAATCAGCCCACCATATATGTGAATTTAGGAAAATGTTATCGAGGTAGATTCACTAACACGTCAAACCCTAATCATTATATGCACCACTATACCTTTCGTTTTTCTAAATAACCTTTCAGTGAAACTGGCCCAAGTGGTGTTTTATCCTTTGTGTTCATTGACAATAAACTACGGGTAAGGGTGCATCAAATTAGATGGAATGAGGCTTGTCTAAACAATAAAGCCAAAAATAAACAGAAATGATCATTTAAAAATAGTTTGATTGTATATTTTTGGACAGTCTATAGTATGGTAGCAGTCCACAAGGCAGTTAAACTGTTGATCTTACACAAAACATTCTTCTACAGGCGAAATTACATTTTGCACCAAAATTTAGCCCATTAGTTTTCACACGTTTTGGCTCTAAATGATCGGACCGGCTTTGGCTCTAAATGCGAAATAAATAGGTTATATTTAAGAGATTTAGTGCCACAATAATGTTAGCGAGCCAGCAACTATTCAGACTATAGATTGTTTTAATACTTACTTGCCTTGAATGACGTATAATGGGTGTTTTTACAAAATTGGCCCAGGTAAAAGAGCGTTAATTTGGGCAAGATTCCTAGTACTTTTGCCCAACTATTGTTGAGTTTGCGTTCGAGAAAATTCATAGCCCGATTTTTTATTTGGTTTGTAACTTTACTTTTTTATAATTGACACATACTTCTTTACTATCTGCCCATTATTATTCTTAGGATAATAGTCGCTTATAATACGTTTTTTGATAAATAACATTGTATATATGATCATCAAAGTTCTTCAAATGTTGGACACAATTCCGTTCAAGCTAAGACACGTAACGTCATGCCACTTGATCCTATTTGATTTTAAGCTTTGATTGTAGGCTGGAGAGGGTCCTGACGCACATGGTCATATTAACTTTTTGAGTCTCCTTAGGATTTAGGCTTGTCTACCTAAATGTGTATGAAGGGCTTCTATCTCTCGCAATTTGATAAAAAAAAATGAAGGTACTAGGGTTATAAACGAGAATCCCATTCTCTTAGAAGTTGGGGAAGAAGGTTTGAAGATGTTTTTTTATATAGTTAGAAGGGTGCTGATCAGAAATTTTTGGTCCAACCTCTGGGATTAAAAAAAAAGTATAGTTTGTATAGGTTCCAACCGTTCGTTACTCGGCACAGCCCTGCTAAGGTTCAAGGTCATTCTGGAGCAAAAAAACATCCGTGGCCATGATTTGGTTGAAAACCAGTGTCAAATTATTGCCCTGGTCATAATGAAGCAAAAATCCATTTTCAATTCGGTGGGTGACAGCTAGTATACAATTGAGGTGTGATGTTTTTTGGTGACCCTATAGACCTGTAGACCCATGTTACATTTTGCCCATGAATTATCGAAACCAAATGCCAAAATTTAATATAGGCAAGACGAAACAATTTGACACCAGTTTCAACGAATCGGAGCACTGGGTAACGTTTACCCCCAGGTGACCCTGAACCTTAAAAGGGCTGAATCGGTTTAACTAAAGGTCAGAACCTAGACAAAATACTACTTTTTTAAACCTTATAATTAAGACACATACATTCATCATTCATCATCAGTCGACTGCGCAGCAGGCGATCGCAAGGGGGGGGGTTTTCCTCTAGCACTTTCTGTTGGGCAAGTTAGAGATAACCTTGGGTTTGCAACATGTTTTGTTCCCCAAGTTTTGGATGTAGGAGAGATATGATGTTCTTTGTCGGCCTGGCTCTCCTCTTGACATGCGGCGGTGTGTAGAAAAGATCTAACTACTAGGATCTCCTGTGGCTCCTGAGAATATGGCCAAGAAAAAACTAAGCTGTCTCAGTCTTACCCGGTTCTTTTTTTATCAGAGGTCCGTACCTGTAACATCATAGATTTTGGCATTTGGGAGACGATCAATGCGCTTGACGTCAGCATGATTCTGTAAGACAACATGTTGCCGAAAGGGAATAACCTTACTCTCCAATTTGTTTGTCAGCACCCAAGGATCACAGCCCCATACAAAATACTGTTCACGAATGGTTGTGTTGAGAGGTCGACTTTCATTTCGATTGGTATACTTTGAACTTCTCCATACGCGCCCAAACTTCCAAAATACTGCCCAGGCAAGGGCTTTTCGGCTGTTAAGGTCTTTAGAACTGAAGCCATCATACACCAAGATATTTGAAGTTCGGGAGACATGGTTATGCACTCGCCCATAAACTTTAGCAGGGAGTGGGTTCAGTTGGTAGTCCATGTACTCTGTATTGTGCCCACTGATGATAAGGCCCAATTCTCCAGCTGCAGCTGCTTGTTCTTGATAACGTGCCTGAGTCTAGGGAATGAAGACTCCAGTAGGGCGATATCGTCAGGGAAATCTTAGTCATTTAAGGACTTGGCTGGATAACTCCTTGGAGACGTGGATGTGTCATCAATCCGGAATGTATCTTTAGGCCTTTTGCAGCAAGTAGTCTATTCAGCAAATGAACATCAAAGGAGCTAATACATCTCCCTGCAGTACCCTGTTGAAACGAGGAATGGCTCGAGATTTTCCATCTACCATAACAGCGCTTTGGAATTGCTGGATAGACGCCTTGCCTTTTTTACCAACCTGTCTGGGATACCATAGTGCCGAGAAACGAAGAGCATGACCTTTCTGTTGATCGAGTCTAAGGCTTTCTTATCGATAAAATGTGTGAGTGGGAGTTGATAAACTCTGAAAGGGCCTCCTGATTCTCCTCAGGATGTGAACCTGCTGTGCACAGCTTTTACCTGGGCGAAAACCAGCCTGGTTGGATCTTAGTATAGGTTCAACATGCTCTCGTATTCGTGTTAACAGGATTTTTTTGTAGACATTTTGCTGCCACTGACATCAAGGTAATTCCTCTGTAATTATTCATGCAGCTGACGATCCTCCCTTCTTAGGCAAAGGAAAAACATGATGTTAGTGATCCACTGTTCAGGGGGTGTAAGAGTGGTGAAAACTTAAACGCACAACTTGTGGATGACCTGCAACATTAATACTCCATCACTCTGGAGTTCTTCTGATGTTATTGCCCTGTCCACTCCAGCTGCCTGTTTGTTGTTCATTCCTTGAATTGCCTGTCTGGTTTCTTCGAGGGATTGTGGGTCTTGGCATATAGGAGGTCCTGATCAGCAGTGAGAAGGTATGTCAGATGTTGGTGGACCATTTATCGTGTTGAGTAGAGACTAAGTATTGCCGCCACTCATCAAGAAGTTCTTTTTTCACTTGATGGGGCTGTACCACCGTTTCTTGAGACAAATACATTTGTGTACATTAAACACAATTTGACTTTTTCCATTTACCCTTACAATTTTACCCCCTTATTTTACAAAATTCCCCCAGTTCCCCCACAAAATTCTGATTCAGCACCCTTCAAACTATAGAAAACATCTCCAAACTTCTTCGCCAACACTCTAGATGGGATTCTTTTTTATAACCCTACTAATGAAAAGTGTCTTTCATTGCGTAGTTGAGTCCCATGTTTACTGGGTAAGTATCACATTGTTTGTCTTAGAAATTAAAGATAATTTTGACCATTTTTTGGGTCGCGCTGAAGGAATTCACGGGACCACTATAGTCAGAGGACAGAATAAGAGACCAATTGCGCGTCTGACTAATTTGACGGTGCAGAACAATGTTCGACCGTGAAGAATAATCCGTGAACATTTAAAGCTTTTGAACAGAACGTTTTTAATTACTTAATTATTGTGTCCGTGCGTCAAAAAAACCGACTCACAGAGAAAGTTTTGACATTTTAAGCCTGTTGTGTTCGAACATGCCCCGCCCATACTCACATCAAACCAATCACATCGCGCCGCGCTGATTGCAACCGTGAACATACGCCAATTGGTCGGCTAATTTGTCCCTTCACTATAATCATCCACCATCTGCCCTGTGATCAAATTTGCATAAGGAATCATTTAATCAAATACACATATATGAGAAATGAGATCACTCCACACGGTCCACCTCAGCTATACAGAGTGAGTTTAAAACGATTTTCACTCATTTTTTCTTCCACCTGAAAAAAATCTACCGATGGAAGTTACTAGTCAATATATCAAACATGCTTATTTTGAATCTTGGATTTTTGAATATTGGCATAGACCTGCTTTTTGAAAGAAAGATGCTGTGATTAACTAAAATTCGCGCAGAATGATTTGTGGATGGGTTCATTAATGAGTGGTCAGGGGATAAGATTCAAAGCTTTAATCTGGTTCGTCGAGACCACTTTTGTTTAAGAATGCAAACACTTTAATACACGAGGAGTAAAGAGGACCGAGAATTATAGGAAGCTGCGAAAGAAACCAAATAGCATGTGATGTTGTGGAAGTTCAAAATGAATATGACGACCAAATTGGGGCACATTTTCGCAGATTTCGCGCATAAAATCCAACAAAAAACATAATTTAGCCTAAGATTTAACACTAAGTTGCCCAAGGGGGGGGGGGGTTCCATAGGACACAACATTTGATTTTTTGCGATTTCTCGGTTACGCCCAATCCAATTTTTCAAGGAGTTTTTTGTAATTGGCTGATTTATGAATACGCTTCTCCTGACTACTAAAAAAATTAAATCGCCCACGGCTTCATTGAATAATTAGGTTGGGTCACTATGAACCCCCTCACCCCCAGGGCACAAGGAAGTGAAAAAATCAAGATATTTTATAATTAAAAAATTAAATAATTAAATCTTGGGATTTATTTTGCATTACATATATCCTTAGGAGGTAATTAATTAATATGAATAATACTAAAATCAAATAACATTGTATATGCTGATAGCATCAATTTTAAATTTGTCATGCCGTGCTCTAAATGTGTAAGTCTATGGGAAAAATAAGGCGATTTTGAAGTTTCTGAGAAAAAACAAGATGGTATAACAAATTTGGCTATATTTTGCAATGATTATTTTTAATTGGTTATGCTAGAGTATATAATGAGTATTTTGCGTCAAAACCTTATTTTGGAGTTGCTGCAGGATGGAAATGTGCGAACCACTCCTTTTCGAAGAGACAAATAAATTTTCAATTGGCGATAGGTCATAGGTCAAAGGTCGGATTTTCATTTTATTGTGGGTATGTATTTCTTACGTGACCCCCCTTTACGTGTGTTAGTGTCATCATCAAACTCCCATGGAAAGTGGGTATCTGGTTGGGTCCCTATGACCCCCTTGGCACTACGGAAGTTTTTTTAGCTTGGGCACTTAAGTGTTAAAGGGTAATGAGGTTCCTGCTGGGAACGGGCTATTGCGATGGACCCAAGGTATTAGTATAGTTGCATAAAATTAATAAATAGGCCAAATAATAATGAATGGATAAATATGATATGGTTATTTAAACCATTTTATACTCCAAAACATGATATACGATACTCAAACGGCACACACGCACACAACACACCGACACACATAGACTACACGTAGTAATACTACAACACTTTTATACACAGTCCATTAGGCATGAAGTAGAATGTTTTCAGCTTTGACTAATTTATTTTTGCCCCCATGGCCATTCCTGAATGAACACTCTACACAGACGGCTCCACGCACTAGTTCGGATAAGAATCCATGCTACAACAAACAGTTAACCACATAAGCTCAAATTAGTCTCACTTGCTTTATGCATGAATGAACACAATTTACTTTGCCCGACTGAATGAAACAGTACTACTGCGTCGATTGAAATCGATGAGAGTTCAAGAAGGATGTGAACTGGGTGAAATGTCCATCGGATGAATATATTTTCATCCGAAGTGTCCAGTATTCGTGCCAAACGTAAACATTACAGATGAAAAAAACACTGTGTCGTCGATGCGCATGGCGACCCTCGCTTATAAAATGATCCTTAGAAATCCAAGAACATCGTCAGGTATGTATTTGTTCAGAAAGTTTACCGTTGCCAAGATCAAAGGAATCAATTTCCAATATGGCGGCATGAATCGCTATAACGAGTGTGATGTTTTTATCACATATATTGCCCCAGTTCTAATTTGAGCACCTGCCTCCTGATGATTATCTTAGCACTTAAGGGGATAAGGGATTGGGGGGGGGGGGGGCTTCTGGACCCATACCCAAGAAAACACATTTCCCCATAAGCTAATTGAGGAGGAACCGCTTTACGTGCCAAAGGCTATTCGAAGTAGTGAAGAAAAAATACAACAATATTGATCGACAAAAGAAAACAACCAATTATATGCAAGAAAAATGGTGACTTGGCAAAAACAGTCTCCAAATTGTTTCAGACAAATATTGAATGATAAACTGCCCGGTCGAGTTGCCCAAATATTTTGATGTATTGTACAACGTGTACAGTGTGAAAAACGTGAGGGATTTTGATGCATAACGAATTAGCCACTTTTAAATTTTCAGAGCACGTGAGGGTATTGCTACTTCTCTTTACTGTTAATACTGTACAAAATGCACGATTGACACCTACGTTTCTCTTACACACACCCACAGTTACACCCTCGCACGAACACGCGTAATCATTTTGTATAACAACCTTTATCAGTAATTGCGAGATGGGGAAGAAAACAACTAAAACCCTCCAAGCCTTACGGACTGGACCCCTTTTGACTTTCGATTCCAAACCCCATACTACACACGTATACAGCACGCAGCTAATTAGTCATCCTTCATCAAAAGCAGCGGTAAAACTATCATCAAAATTGTTATTAACACTGTGTAGAAATGGCAACTAGCTTGTATGCCATTCCCTAAATACATGAAGAAATAATTATGGATATAGTGCGCAGGCGAAATCCAACTAATTCTGACTTATTTTAAATAATTTGACTTCATTTCAGATAATTTTGTTAGCGGTTCGAAATCATTCGTCAGAGTCTGTGCATTTTTCTTATAAACAATAAGCCCATTTCTCAATTCTTACTACGCATGCTCGACCTTTGGCTGGTAGAGAATAACCAACTTCCGATGCCTGCGATCCATGTAACTGATGGCGCCCGGCACGAGTAGATGGGTTCTGCAATTCTGCCATATCAACTATCATGGTGAAGATCCGGTGTGCACGTTTGTGGCATCTTTGCTCAAATCGAGTTATTCTTCGCTAATTTTGTCGTCCTCTGAGCCGCTAATCACTTTCCGATACTCACCTTGAACCGGAAGTCACACCATTTTCCACTACACTGCTGTCAAAACCTACGGCGGTCCGGAAAGGTATATTCTGTGGTCCAGACTGAGCGAAGATATTACTAAATTAGTCTGCGCAGAGATTAACGTTATTCAGTCCGTCCAAAGCGAATGCCTGCAAATAAAAGAAATCTCAATAATCTCCGGAAAGCGAAGGGGTCCTATTGAGTTTTTGCATCATAGGGTCCGTTACTAGTTTTGTTTCGTCATTGGGTCCTGAACCTATAGAACACCTAAAAAATTAACGTTTTTTTGTCGGATACTTCGGAAAACACGGAAAAGTGAACACGAAATCGATACGCGGGCCACATCCTTTTTTTCCCACAATCCTTTCGGTATTATTCCAGTCTTGATTATTTTCAAACGCTGGTTTCATTTTTTTTTTAATTTTAGAAACAGGATTACGTACTTACCGGACCGTCCGTACTTTCATGAGTAGATTATTATATGCAAATGCAGCACAACTCCCATGTCACTCATGGTGAAATCCCCGTTTTGCAAGCTTGGGCCGGGAATTATAGAAATGTTGGTATGAAATTTACGTTGCATCTTTGCTCAAATTCATGTTTATTCACTACATTTGGTTTGTCGTCTCTCTGACCTTGGCTCAATCCACTTTTTCCGATACTCACTTGTATTGAACCGAAGTACACCGCATTTCCACTACTACCCGACTGCGCACATGCGATGTCTGAACTCTCTAGGGCTTATTCTTAACCCTCCGTTTAGCAGGGGACTGCAGTGAAAGAGTGTGCGCGTCCGGATAAAATTGTATTTTTTTGCACATATAGTACTTTAGGCATTGATAATTCATAAAATTGATGGAAGCACTTGCCAACCCCCCTTAATGGACCCCAGTTGGTTTGAAATTCCAAACGGTTCCGGGGGTCAAAAATTTAAAATGTTCCGAATTGTTGAAAAGCACACCATGATGAAGGTGTTACAGGATTCCCAAAAGGGTATAGTTTACACTATCTATGGCTTACTAGTTCCGGAGTTAATGGGGGTAAAAACTGTAAAAAAAATGATGAAAAAGTCAAATTTGTGTCGTATACATGTGTCCAACAGTTTTTTTCACAGTTATACACAACATAGGTCAAGTTTCAATAGTCCAATGCTGCTGCCCAGTAGCTGTTTGACTTATTATAATTCGCCATTTTGGTTAATAAACACGTAATATAGTCAAAACTATTCCTATATTTCATTCTCTGACGAAACTAACACTTGCACCATGAATACAATATTGGAGCAAACTTTTAATTTTTAACCCTGTACAAACCAAAATCTGCCTTTTTTCCTCCATTTTTACAGTTTTTACCCCATAATTTCAAAACTATAAGCCATAGGTAAACTATACCTTTTTGGAATCATTGTAACTAGACAAATATCATGCTTTTCAACACAATCGGAACACTTTAAATTTTTACTCCTGTGTGACCTTGAAATCCAAGCTGGGGGCGATGAAAGGGGTGTGGCAAGTGCTTCCATCATTTTTTTTAATTATCAATGCATAAAGTACTTGTGTACCAAAATTCACAATTTTATCCAGATTTGCACACTCACATAAGATCAGTTTACTACCGTCCCCCACTATTGAAAAATCGCTTCCTCTTGTTTAAGGATGGTCATAGGTATTTCACCAATAGGCTATGTCCATCCACTGCTGAAGCAAAGTCCATTGCTTCGTATCTGCTCTCAGTCAAGGCTGTGCTGCTGTATTGGTACATGTAGTTATTTCATCTCTACACATCCTTTTCTCTATACCACCTCTTCCTTTGCCATTTCTAGGTTGCCATTCAGTGAGCTCCTTTGTTCATTATGTTGTCTTGCGTTTTGGATAAGTGCCCTGCCGATTTCCATTTCATTTCTTTGATCTTCAGTATAACTTCTGACTTGTGCCTCGTGTCACTATGCCTGACGTTATCACGTAGAGTCAGATTAAGCATTTGTCGTTCCATGGCCGTCAATTTTTGTTCTGTCTCTCTTTTGTTTTGGCCCTCTTTAGTTGTTGACCTCGTTTCTGCTCCATAGGTCATGGTTGCTAGATCGCAATTCTCATATATCCTTCTTCTTAGTAACAATGGTATTTCCTTGTCAGTTAGCAATTTGTTATACCTATTGAAACATCTTCACCCTCCTTTAATCCTCATCAATACTTCTTTTGTGGTGTCTTCCATTTCCAATATTTGTTCCAAATATTGGAAGGTATTTACTTGATATTAAACTTTGAAATTAAAGGTGCAACGAGAGAATTTTACATATCAGGTGTCCCTAAAAAATCGGAAGTACTGATTTTGCCCTGATGCAAAGCTTTCCATTAAAAACATCCCCATCTAAAAGGATTACGCTGAGAAATGTTTCTTTGGTAAAAAAATATGAAATTTCTAATTTCGTATAGGAGCAAATACAAAATTCAGCCTATGTTTTACATTGAAATATAAGCAAATCAAAATTACCTTTTTCTCTTTTTTAAGACATTTCTGTAGCCTAATACAAGGTAAGAAATCTTCTGAGTGAATAATCTAAATGAAATTACTATTATGACACAATATTTGGGTGCCTCAAAATCTCTCGTTGCACCTTTATGTTGGCGATATCCTTTCATTTGAAACAGACAAACGTATATGTTGTAATCGGATGGGCACAATTTAAATTAGCAGTGGATATGCGCTCAGATTAGAGTGTCTTAAAAATGGACACTCCAAAAGCAACCATCTTAAAAATGTGAAACATATAAAAGCACTCCACTAACATATTTTAGTATAAGTGTATATATTTTGGAGAAAAAAAATACCCATTTGTCTAAAATGGACCAGAGTACTTCTTGCATACACGACTTCCTTTGTGTTTTTAAATTTTAAAAACATGTATTAAAGCAAATTGCATAAGTAGGTTTTTAGAACGTTTTTGTGTGAAACACCCAGGTGTTGTCAGCAGCAATATGATGGTTCTGAAAGGTATGACATTTTGCCTAGCACGTACGTACGTGGGGCAAAAGCACGTGGAGGGGCCAAATAGAGGTATCTGATTCTCCACTGTAATCGAGAGCCATATTATGAAGATTTTGTGTTGTTGTAGGGATTGGGGAGTTTTATGCTCATAAGTTTACAGTGAAAATATTCTTAAAATTGGAAGATAAGCTACGTATATAGTAAAATAAATGCTTCGGAAGGCACCAAGTACCGAGTTGCGTAGTTGTCTCACGAGCACTTACAAAGTTTGCTCTACATCTAATAAACAGTACCATCTGTTATAGAAGCGACGGAAATAAATATTTTACTAGGAAATAATACCATTAATATTTCCTAAACATGCATGGAACTTATGATCGGTTAAAAGGACAGGAACTTATGATCCATTACGATCGGTTAAGAGAACAAACGTCAGAGTGAAGGGTTCTCAACTCACTCATCCCATCCGTATTTTTTGAAGGGTGACCAAAAGTCTTAAAGGTACTAAGTACATAACAATACAAATATAATCATCACTTCCTTTTACTACGGTAAATGTTTGTACCTGGGAGTTGACGGATTGCCCTTAGTAATGGTATGTGTTCCAGTATACTAGCGCAAAACATTTACGTTATTTACAAAAATATTGTTAATTGTCGTGTCTCTGAAAGAATTTGAAAGTTAATTCTTGAAAATATTTCAACAAAAATCTCTTTACAACGTATTGCCAATAGGCCCCTATTTATATAAGTTTTAAATAAATGTTTGCTTAAAAATTATGTTTGCTTAACGGATTTTAAGTCATCTATGTTTTCCTGTGATATTGAGTGATTTCATATAGAATAGAGCTTAAAGTGCAACGAGAGCTTTTGAGTCGTCCATATATAGTGTCATCTGTACAGCTATTTCTTATCGATAGACACTAATATTTCTTACCTTGTATTTAGCAACAGAAATTCCTTTAAAGTGAAATCAAAGTGTTTTTATTTGCTCATATTTCCCATATAAAACATAGCTGATTTGTATTTGCTCCTATTTTTTTTATTTTTTTTATGTTGTTTTGTTATTTTATTAAAATATTACGTTTTTAACATTTTTTCACATGGTGTTATTTTTGATAGAAAGCTTTACCATCACTGTGGCAAAATCAAATTTTTCTATTTTTCGGCCAACTGAGTTTGTGAAATCTCTCGTTGCACCTTTAATAGATTCCCTACTACCTTTTATTTGGCTGCAGAAATAACTTAAAATGAAAACAAAAGTTAATTTGTATCTGTTAATATTTAAATAGAAAACATAGGCTGGATTTCGTATTTGCTCTATACGAAATTAGAAATTTTCACAATTTTTGTACCAAAGAAACAGTTCTCAGCTAAATCATTTCAGATGGGGATATTTTTGATCAAAAACTTTAGACCAGTGCAAAAATCAGAATTTTAACATATTTTCGGGACACCTGGCTTTCTGAAAACCGACACAAGAACTTTTCTATAACATTCTGTCAAAGCTGTTAAGATGTTTGAATCACGTTTTTGTATTAACTAAGACGGCCATCACCGGCCAAAGTCCCCTCGAGAATCGCTTCACACAGGATACAGCAATAAAAATCATTAAAACATAATATCTTTAAGTGATCATAACCTCAGTAAGTTGAGCAAATAGATAGGTGAATTGCTCTTTCACATAAAAATCGCTAGATAGAAATCAATGTTATTCTTAGAGAAATATCTCTAGTTTTCGAGGGTTTTGAAGGCATTTTATTAAACACAAATTACACACACATACACCAATTTGTCATTCACATATTGTATTAGATGCGGTTACAAACTAATGTGAACCTAAAGCTATGGTATCATTTTCTTCAGCATGTGAACAAAAACGCCCTCAATTTTTGTCAAAAAGTTGAGATTTTAGTCGAGATCGCGGCGGTTCGGTATAGACCGATTCCTATGATTGGGCAGTTGTTATGAGTCTCGTGGACGTCAAAGGTAAGAGCAAATACCTTAAACACATAAAAAAATGAGCATGTGCATGAAAGATCTGAATTTGATATAATAACCTGATTAATATGATTACATAGATGGTTCAAGGATTGGTTATGTCCAAATACAAATTACATTGTCATAATGATACATTTCAAGGTTTAAATAATTTTTAAGATTTACAGTTTCAGTTTTCTATGTGCAGTTATTAAGCGGAGCGTGTTTTTGCAGTTCAACAACGAGACTCCAAATGAGCAGCGGTAAAGTAAAATCCACAGTTATTGATAGGAATCTTCTCAGTGGGAATATATCCAACCCGCCATACCACCAAAAGATGCGTCGCAAATTGTCCACTTTAGGACCACAAACTGGAATCTTTTTGAGCCAAAATGAAGTTACATTTCCTCAAAGAGACAGACGAAAGTAGCTTTCCAGGCTCCGTGGTGTACCAAAAATAAAACAAACATGGCACTGTACTACGCGGTCTCCATAGTGTGATCATAACTAGCTATAACTTCTAGACTACTTGCTACTGGCTGGCAAAGAGTTCGCCAGTGTCTCTATCCATAAAATATTTTCACTGCTAGTATTCTAATACCTACCACATCATATGCAAAAATAGCCTAATACTGATAAATTGGAAACTCACATAAATGACATGATCTGATTGAATCGGCTTGCATTATCTTACATCATGGAAACTACCATTTTTTGCAATCTGTTTTAATCTCAAAAGCATAAACAGTGGACTCATTCTTAATTAGCATTTGGGTGATTGGGATTAGTTCATCTTGCACAATCTCTATCTAGAAAACAAACATGCACTAGCACTAAGGTAATTCTATTCTTCTCCCGTGAGAAATCTTGTCTCAAGTAAATTGAAAAAAATAAAATAAAATATATTTAATTACAAAACGGAGATAATTGAACAGGCAGCTTTTACAGATGGTGTTACGCACCCAATGAAACCTATGAGAACTGAAACAACAATTCGGAACTCTACTCTTAACTTATTGTAAAGTCGATAAAAATTGTCAAAGAGACAGGTATGTGTCTTTGCATGACCAGGTTAATGTGAAATATATCATTAAATGCATCCCAAACACAATCGTGTCGGTCGACTGTGATTTATTTCAATCCAATTAAGTGGATAAAGTGCAAGCCGATAGGTGGACTTTTTGAAAATGTGTACCTACATATTCTAATTGTCCAAATTGTCGTGGTAATTACACACAGTAAAATTGTTTGAAAATTAATCTGCGAAAACCGTTGCTATGGTAAGGCGGCCCATATTGGATTTGAAACACCTTTGAACGTATAACTTGAGCAGTTTTTTTTCAACTTCCAATTGCGAAAGAGAAAAGGCTTTTTTGCTCAAACAAGTAAAATCTAGTTAAAATTGTTACTTTTTTTCAAGAACTATTAATGTTAAAAATAGTAAGGAATTGAATAAACACTCCAAAATCTTGAAAACAATCAGGTATATTAAAAAATGCCTTGTTAATTTACACCAAAATGAAGCTGTAATATAATATTATTAAAAAAAATAAAAAAAATAAATAATTAACAATATTAAAACAATGTAAAAGAAGGGTAAATTGCAAATTCGGGTGGGTGTGGATTTTGCATGTTGTAGCGTTTCATTTAATTGAGCACCATTTTGTAATGTAAAATCAGATTTGAATGGGGACAAAAAGATTTGAAGAAAAATTTCACTCTTCTGATGATTTTTAAAAAAAAGTGTGAATAAATGAATTTACCTCTATTTAATGTTTAGCTCTGGATGGTACAAGTTTTTAAATGCATCAGTTCACAAACTGTTGTACTATTACGGGAGGTATAGCTAAACGCACATTAAATGCCTCAAAGCGCGTAATTATTCCGCTTGTCCACGAGGGATAAATCACGTTTTCACTATTGAAAAGGCCGGCAGCTAAGTATGCGGCACAGTATGGACTACCCAAACAGATTCCCCATTACAACCTGGTGGAAGTGAGACAACGGAGATTAAAGGCCTTCCCAGCGACACAACACGTTGGCCACGGAGGGGATCGAAACTAACAACCTAACGATCACGAGGCCTGATCTTTTCCACGGACCACACATGCTCACATTTACATGCATCCTGCTTCTGACAGTGAGTGTGGGGGGTTTGTGTGCGCCTGTGTGTCTAGGTTGACGGTAGTTATGCAGTGCATGTGGTTGTGAATAAACAATAGAGAGATACGATACTTCGCCCACATTCCTTACAAATATTCCATCTATATGATTGACGCTGTGACTCGCCTCTAACACGTGCTTTCATCGGAATATCAAAATTCATTCGGTATGTTGAGATATTGGGAAAATGCCACGTACGGTCATTTCCGGTACCTTGAAAATCCGTTATGTCATGAGAGATGAAAATTCCCAGCGCAATCCCACTATTCGAACTTCTAGAAGAAAATAAGGGGGAAAAGAAAAACCTTTTGTCTCAATCTTGACGATCTCAAATTACGACGCAAAAGAAACCATATTTCAGAATCTGACGTTAAATGATGGCATAGTTCTAGTTGATCAAGGGAAGCTGAACGTACAAGGTATAATATCTCTCCTCTCTTCTATTAAAAATTTCTCTATATTTAGTAGTTTTTGTGAGAAATATGCACATCAATGGTAACATACACGATAACGAACATTACAACGCTAAATCCACCTTATGAAGTTTTCATCAGGTAGGTACCTACTAAGGAAAATTAAAAATTGATGGCCTAATGAGAGTTTGAGAAACACAAGGATGCAACACAAGCCCAAAACAAGGGAGGGGGGTACTCCAAACACATAAAAAGAGCTAAACAAAGTCCAAAATATAGAGTTGTGAGCGGGAGCGAGATGTTGCTTTTTTGTCACACAAAAAAGTTAACATTTTGGTTAAGAAAGGCATTTTTGCCAACAATTCGTCCCCCTTTGCTGCATTTTGAGGGAAGGAAAGTCCACTTTTCAAAAAAAGTTCCTCCTTAAAAAAATCCTGGGGTTTATGCGCGACTGTTACAACCGTTTTAATGTTTAATACTTGTTTGTGTGGTGTGTGTGTGTCAAAATAACAAATGACTTTATTTGTATTCTGAGCGTGTTTTTTGACACATTAAATGTTTACACGTAGGGTTGGTAGGTTTGTAAGACTATAAAATTGCATGAGAGAAAAATATTATTATGATTATTTCTGTTTCACGTCCAATCAAAATTTGCCTATTTTGTATGTAACGACGGTCATGTTTTTTCCAGGTAGTGAGCAGGCTCACACTCATGCACAAGCATTTCCTAATGTTTGGCTTAAATAAAAAGAGGTGATTCACAGCCCTGATCGCGACTTTTGTAATAAATCAATGAATGATATATATCTATTAAAACAAAATGGAGATTCTGAAAATGATGGAACTAATACTACAAAAATACGACACTCTGAAAAATTAAAGAGTATGTAACTAGATTACCTTCATGTGTTGAGTAAAATCTTAGTCAATATATGGAGTAAACTGGCACTTGGTGAGTAAGATCGACGGTTTTACTCCCCAAATGCTTTTTTTTGGGGCAAGCGCCTGTACATACTCTTATTATTATAGTGCATATGGGTAGAGGGAACTAGGGCACACTATATTTTCATGAAATCATCAGCTACGAGCCTGTCACCCCGACGTGACGGATGCTGTACTTATTTGTATCAATGGAAGGGAAACTTGTAGTTGCTACCACCTCACAAATTAGGGTGGTCGCAATTAAAAATTAATCAGGAATAGATACAATAATTTTGGTGTGTTTAAAAAAGATGGGGAGTGAAAGGACCGTATTGCCCAGAGCACTTGAAGCAAGTTGCATGCTATAAATAACGAAACTCAAGAGCCATTTTACATACAAAACCAAACTTTCTTTGTAGATTTTGGCTTTTCTATACACTTTCAGCACGATTCCTCGTGAGTGAGGAAAATATATTAAAAAAATCGTGATCGTTATCTAACCACTTATCAAGTTGTTCTGATTTTTTTGCAAAGATATCAACACATATACAAAAAG
>JAMKCH010009806.1:0-39589 GCA_023653785.1 Ophioderma brevispina | reverse complement strand
ACCTTTAAATGGTCTGGCATTCTGTATCTCAATTTATATGAATTGATCTTTTAAGCTACTTTAATCTCCATCTTTTCACAATGCATTGTGATAGTGTTATCTGTAACACAATTTAATCCAATTATTACAGACATTTGACCAATATTCCCATCAAGGTGTTATGTTTAATCCGATTATCACTATATCAACTGGATCATGCTTTCTAGTCATGAATGATGATCACAATGCTAGATCTAACATGCACCATACAGTTACCATTGAGTTATTTAACCACTTCACATGCAGGCAAATAATTGTATTCTTCAATGACCCAATTGTTCTGAGTACAGTTCAGTTGAAGCCACTGGCTGCTGGGTAACAATAATTTTTGTGTAGGATCAAGTTGAAGAATCCCAAGACTTCTAGTGATACCAAAATTTCACATTTGATGGGGTGAGTTGTGGGTGTCAAAGCTGATGAATGCACACTGCACCTTAAAGGGCCATGACCCAATAGAGCCCAGAACCCCAGATTTTACTAGAAGTGGTCCAAATTTTGGTATCAGAAGCAAGCTAATATTTTTCTCATTTACTCTGTGAAATCTTAGCACTAAAGAACAGTTGGTTTGGATGCTATGTATGAACAAAAATGTGCCCCATTTTTGTCAACCAATATTAATTTTACACAGTACTCAATGGGGATTACAAAATCGTGTTTTTAGCTTTCAATCAAAAAAGGTTGAAATACCAGTGTGAAATGGGTTTTGGGGTGAAGGCGATATTCTATTAAGAAAACTCAAAACTTAAAGCAGGTCATCCCCCTTTAAAGAAGATTTGACCCAAATGCAACACAATCTTATGCTCATCCAAAATAATGCACCCTTGGTGCAGGCTAATCAATACATTGCTCTCCGCTGCCCCCCCCCAAAAAAAAACCCTCAAACCAAGGGTGTTAACAGGGGTCATTTATCAGAGGGTTAAAATTTCCTGGTGAGCATGCAAAAAAGTGCTGTTTTAGCAGATTTTGGAGCTTTTTCCCCTGTCAAAGCTCTCTGGGGGAAACCTGACTTTAAGGTTTCAAATGGATTTTTCAAAAAATGATAACTTCACATTTTCAGCCTATTTTACAATTTGGCTTTTAAAACTTATCCCACAATTTGACCTTTGACCACATTAACATATGAAAGTTATCACATTGAAACTGTGACCCAAGCTGAAATCCAATTGGACTAAAACTTTTTAAACGAGACTCAGATATCAATTTTTAACTCTTTTTACAAATGTACACATAGAAATTAATTCATAGTCCCCAATTGATCTCGTTCAACAAGGACAATAAATATCCCACAATACAGTGTGCTTCTTATTTTTGTTCAGGGCAGATTTCTCCCTCTATTTTAAGTGAAAGAAAAAAAATTCATCGGTCCTTGGACCGCTTGTGTCGCCTGCTGTCGCGGTTTGTGAATGATAGGTCTCATATGACCTTTGACCTTAATATGGGACCTTTGACCTCAAACAAATTGTTTGCATGCAATCTTCATAAACCAAGTTTGGTTCCAATTGATCTTACAACTTGACCTTACATGACCTTTGACCTCGGTTAAGGCAGGCGACACAAAAAGTTGTTCCAAACAACTTACTGCGACAATAAATTTCTACAAATTTTATGCAGCACCAAATTTAACTTTATTATTCTACAGCATGGATTCGTTATGAAGCAATTTTTTCTCCCAAATTGACGTCAATACCAAAATCTGCAAAAAAAGATGAAGATGAAGTTGTTTGCAGCACCATGTACACGTCCATGTCATCTTGTTTTGGCCTTGCAATCTGCCAACACATCTCTATATTAATTTGCCATATTATGATTTATCTACTCTTTCTCATAGGCTACCATTTCCCATTTATTACAAAGCCTTTCCCATCTTCTCCAGGTCAATGGCCTCAATGTGTACCTTACTGCCGTTAGCTCGCTACATCTCTGCTGCGTATGTGCACTGTAGTGACCGCACCATTTCAATATCCAGCACATCACAGGTCGCTGATGATCAAAGCCAAGTCATCCGAGTGTGCTTAGATTAGGCAAAATGACTGGCCTATGGTCCAGTCTAGTTGGCAGGACAAGACAGGCAAAGCAATAGATTTTACTGCCCCTATTGGCAGAAACCAGGAGTAGAATCGTCTACATTACAATAATGCAGAATTTTGATCCACGGATTTAAATCAGAATCCTGCAGGCCAAATTTGACCCACCAACCTAAGACAATTGGCACACTAACCATCCCAAAACATACAGAAAATATAAGAAAGTAAACATTGTCTTCAAACATTCTTTCAAATGTATTTGGCCCTCTTTGCCCCACAGGAGGTCATTTTCCTCTCTGATACCATTCTGCCTTTTTCTTCATTGCTTAACTAGGACTTGACTATCAAATTAAGGAAATTCTTCCCATGCGGTAGACCAGTATGCAGGTTTACAGATTTTGCCATTAGTTTTAACCATGAATTTTTTCACTTGGTATGCTTTTTTGCCATTTTTTGACATTAAAAGTGACAAATGTTTCACACCTTTTATCTCAAAACAAAGAATTGAGAGTTGCAAATTTTTTGTTTCAATTTGAGATAATGCAATCTGTTTTAGCTCTCATATCAAAATGCGATTAATATCATCATTAAAAATTTCAGATAGGGGTCAAGGTTATTCAATCACTTGAAAATTTTATAAAGACAAGGCCATTTCTAGAAGTGTCCCCCCCCCCCCTACCCTTTTCCAAAACCAGGTTTTATATGCATGAAAGCTTAAATGTTATAATCACACTGAAGGGAATACCTAAAAATGTTTTCTTCATGTAATAACTACAGACTTGTGAGTGGGTTTTGACAAAAGAGCTTCTGAAACATTTAACGTACACCTGAGGTAAAAAGGTCAAAAACAGGCTGAAAAATGAAAAATGAGAGAACCCCTAAAATTTTGACTCTTTGAAAGCATGAAAAAGAGGTGTGACATTGATAGTAAAAGCTTGAACTTCCAAGGCCCTGTAACAAATAATTTAGAATTTTCTGTCTTGCACAACAGAAAATCCATTGTGTGCGCTATAGGGCCGAGTAGGAAAGCCGCAATTTTTACAATTGTGTATTTTGGGTTTTCTTTCTACGTGTTTATCCATCGACCTCTCAAACCTTTCTCCATAGGTGTTCTACAAAACCAATCACAGTGCAAAGTTTGAGGGAAAAGAAAGTGGTATCCTCAGAAAATTTTCGTGTCTTGTGTCCCTTTAAATATTAGGGTCATCCACCTTTTAAGCTCCAAAGGACCTGATGTAACATTTTGTTTGAGTGTGATTTTGATCGGGGTTAAGGTTTGCCGTCTGTATCTGTGGCAAGAGAAGGGATTAGGAATTAAGTCCAGCTCCTTCTGATACCAAATGAGTTGACAATGTTAACATTTTAAATAGAAAGTTATCATTTTAGTCCTCAATGATAGTTGGCCCTAAGCTGCCCCTTTGGCTATGTACGTCTAGATGCCAACAGTGCATATTGAGTCATAAAATTGTAGATACTATGGTTCCTCATGGGAATCTACTCCTGAGGAAGCTTGCAGAATGAATTTGCCAAGAGATGACACCCAGAGGTAAATACAGGGAGTTCAAGTTTCAATACACCAAGCAATGAGAGGTCATACTGTACTTGGGGAACCCCACCCCCCTCTTTGGGCTGAGATTATAGCTTCTCTTGGGACCCAATCCTGCGGTTATGCACAACAAAATGCTCACCATGACACCCAGCGGGGTGGTTTGCGGGAGTCAGGTCAAGGCAGTGGATGTACTCCAGGGGGTAGGGTGCATAACACAAAACAGGATGCCGAGGCACAAGAACATTCTGGGCATGGATTTATCACTCAATATTTGCAAGATAGGCGAATGCCCATGTTGTCAATTTCGGTCAATCATGCACATCCTTGCACCATTCCCACAAAGTGGTTTTGATTAAAGACATTTTTAAAAACAATACGCATTACACATACATCTTTTTTTAACCACTGTCGGAAAATACAAAACCATGCAAATCCAAAGCTTGGCATATTATTACCACCTCATTTATTCTGCATTCTGGATTGGAGCCCAAAACCTTCCAACCCCTTGCCTCAAAATGGTGTAACTCCAAGCTACAATGGATACCACAAAGAGTAGTAGTACTCAAATATAGTCAAACCAGTTTAGTTGGCGAGTAGAAGTGCTCATATTTTGTATCGTTGTACTCACTTTAGGCGGCTTTAACCGATTATTCTTTTAAAGTTGATATGCTTTCCAACAACTAAAAGACAGCACCATTACACAGGGCAATCACACACTGTTGGCCTACCTGAAGCCTATGAAAATGTGCCACAAAATATGGGAAACAAAATTGGTATATTGATGACCCTTTGGTATAAAATTGGATTCTTTTCCATTTTACCTGCAAATTAACTTAAATTGTTTGATATGAAAAGCAATCAAAATAAAGAACAGAGTTACAGGAAAATTGGTTATTTTGATCAAAACATGGATACTGGTATGACTTATTTTTTCTTGGAATAATATGCTCTTATTAGTTCTCAAAATGGTTGATATTTTACAGAGGTTAGCAGCTTAGCTGCATTCTAGCCTTTGAAAATCATAACCAGATAGTATCTAACCCTTGAATATAAATATCATACAAGCTTATCCAATCCATTACTGTGAACGGTGTTATTTTTAAAATATAGCTCCTACCACGCACATGATTTTATAATCTTCCATAAAAAAATGAAATGTCAAGAAATAACCCTGTGCCAAGTTCACCATTTTGTATACTACATAAGAGGAGAAACCATTGTGAACCACGGTAGTTCACAGCTACAGCAGCCAAGCATGATGTTATGGAGCTACAACCCTACACCTTTGCTACAAAATGTTGACAAAGCCGGTCTTTTTGAAAGCACCCAAGCTTATAGCACAGTCACTTGTAGCCAACACTGCACAACTACTCAACCACGCTTGGCTGCCCCACAGCCACGCAATGCTGTCGCCGTGAACTCTTGACACCAAAGAGGTCTCCCTTTACCTAGACATCTTTTCAATGCGACAACAATACCAGACTTGGGCCACGCCCCGATGCCAGGCCAATTCCTGAGGTTTCACTGGACTGGAACAGCACGCAACAATACCACTGGGTATTTAGTAAATCAACATATAGTTGTCGTTTTTAAAAAGGTATAATTGGTGACGATTAGCACCTACGCGCTTCGCCCTAACAATGTATTGTAATTTGACGGAAGTAGAACAACAATGTTATTTGTATACATTAAAAGGAATGCATACAATACTCAGTATAAATTCAAAACAAAAATTGAATTCTTGTTTTTGAAAACAACTTTTTACCACTTTTAAGTCACAAATGAGACAATGCAATGCAAATAACATCAGGGAAATTAAATTGATTCCAATATTTCCATACACTTTATCTACATGTACTAGCATTCATGCTACCAGCATATTTTGAGCCACTTCAGTTTCCTTCCCAACAGCCAATTTTGTTTCCAAAATTTTAACTAAAATTCCAACTGTGTCTTCATTCATTAGACAAGTCTTCAAATAATCTATTGCATTCTGCATGTACATAAACAAAAATTGAACTTCGTGATAACAAAGTTAAAGACGTCCCACTCCATTACAACTTCACATTTTCTGTATTTCTTAAAGAAGTCCATCATCACCATAACTAATTTCATTTGAATCTGATGTACCATTTTAAAGTGAGTGGTATTTGCAGGTATTATTTCCCCATAGATTAATGTACAAATAATTAATTGCGGTAACCGATGTCTGTAAAACACAATTTAGCTTTCAGCATAAAGTATTCTCAGAAGACAAGAAAACAAGACTTCTAATGATATCAAAATAAGATGGTTGACGGGGTGAGACAAGTTGGGTCAAGATCAGAATTGGGCTACAGCTCCTATAGAACTAGAACCACAATATAAGCCAATGCCAACAATAAGGGCACGTGGTCAGTGGATAAGCGCCTGTACCCGCAGCTCCCAAAGGGTTTGTGAGTTCGAGCCCCACTGAGGGTCAATGTGTTTCGCCCTTAAGTAAGGTTGCTTTACCGCAATTACTCCTCCCTACCATGTGTATAAATGGGCACCGGCATTATTCCAATGTTGGGAAGGTTAACAGACTTGCTGTAGAGATTGGTAGCGAGCCGCCCTACAGCCCCATTTATGTTGGAGTCTGCCCAATCTCTTCGAAAGAGAGGGGGCACTACGTTCCGTTTACAGGCCGTCCCCTTTACCTTTACTTAGGCCAACAATTGTAATATTTGGTATTTGACATTTAAACAATGCTCTCGGCAAACAGACACAACTTCAATACCATTTCCACAGTTTATGGGAGCAGCATAATTAACTTATGACCAATTGATAGTTTGCTTAGAAGAATTACACCATTCCTTCAAAACAGTGCTCGTGTTCTGATTTTAATCTTCATGAAATTTTATCACTATGATAACTGAAGTAACTCCAACATTTGTTACCTTACAGTAAATGCCAATGTTGAAATAGCATTTCATCATAAATTATCTAGAAATAAGATGCATATTTGACCTGGGGTCATTCCTGCCAAAACACCAAGGTGTGGACCCCACCCTCTCATATTTTCTTGAAATTGCCAGTCAAAGGTACATTTTATGGGGCACATAGAGGTCCGAAAAGAAAATTCAAATTCCATTCCGTTTTGAAGTTATCGGCTCTCAAAGTTTTACGATTCGTACTATAAAATTGGTGATTCAGTACAAAAAAACTTTATTAAATGCTATTTATGTTATCAGTAGTTCTTTGTTTATTGATGCCACAAGTGGCAGTAGAATTTCTTTCTTTGTATCCCCCATAAGTAAAAAAGGCCCTCAATTAGTTGACCATGGTGCAAATGGACTAAAATGGGACCACCCATAGAGGGGGCGCTAATTATTTTGACGCGTACACATGATATGAACAGTTCTAGCATTGAAAAAATATTAGCACTACACTATAACATCACGGTGAGAGAAGTTTTTTTTGTATTTTTGATGTCTTCAGTGAAAAAATGTGGATTACATAATCAAGTCAAAATTAACTCAGTTTGGTTTACAAAGTTGGCTGAATTCAGAAACCTTTTCACCTATAAATTGCATTGTACTTTGGGCATTTTTTTCATCACTACAGACCACTTTTATATGTGATCAGTATCATCCAAAAATGTCCCCAACAATTCCTACTGACATGTTAGGTGACGCCAGTTCAAAATTTTCCGAGTACTTAGTCAAATTTAGCACTTTTTCTGGTAAGGTTTCTGAATTCTGCAACTTTTTAAACCAAAATGGCCAAATTTGCTTCATCTGTTTTCACTGAGACATCAAAATACAAAACAAAGCTAAATCACAATGATGTTATAGTGTATGCTAACATTTTTCAATTCTAGAACTTCATATCAGTGTCGCATCCAAAATAAGCGCCCTCTATTTGGTCCCATTTTAAGTCCCATTTCGCACCATGGCAACTATTCGATGGCCTATTTTTACTAGGGGGGATACAAGAAATTCTACTTGCCACTTGTTGCATCAATAGCAAAGCAACTACTGATTATATAAATAGCATTAATATTTTTTTTAATACTGAACTCACGATTTTTATGTCCAGTCGTAAAACTTGAGAGCCCATAACATTCAAAACGGAATTGAGATGGAATTTTCCCTTTTGACCTCCTTTGGTAGCCACCATAAAATGTACCTTTGACTGGCAATTTCAACAAATCTGAGAGGGTGGGTTCCACACCTTGGTGTTTTGGCATGGAAGACCCCTTGTTGGAACCATCATGGATTAACTAATCCTGGATTAGAGTCAAATTGTAACTTAGAAATTACAAGTTTTAGCCAATCCTATTAAATTTCTAGCTTACAACAGAATGGATGACATCTTTATCATATGGAAAGCAAATTTGCATATTGGGGGGGGGGGGGGGCTGAAGTCTAGCTTATGGCCTACTGTAGCAACATGTGTAAAACTAAAACATATCAATTCATGTGAAAAAATTAGCATAGCGTCAGACAATCCACTGATCAAGCGGTTGGGGGGGCACTTTGGATGGATGCAGAAAAGATTCAACAGCTAGCAATCCAACAGAAATATATTTGTACACCCAACCACCAAAAGAGGACAAAAATGTTTATTTACCAAAACATTAAACACACCCACATTTTTTGATTTGAAAAAAATCTTTCTCAAGGAAAACAAATCTAATTAAAAGTGTGCTGAATCAAATTCACATCTTAACCTAGCACAACTTTAGCGCCAATCATTCATGGTAATTAAGAGTATAATAAATCAACTACTCCATTCATACTGTGGTGGCACGGCATTCAAAATCCTATCAAACTTTTTGTTGTGAACACACTATAGTTACACCACATCAGGTATTTGACTTTTGTTTAAGTATTAGCCTGAAATAAAATTTTCACCTTTTGTAATACCACTTGCTATACCTCTTGACACTTCAACCTTGTGTATCATTGATGCCAAACAAAAGCCAAGCGCCAAAAAACAGAGAGGTGTAAAACCGTAAAACAGCCCTAGATGAGATCACAGAGTCTGACGATTTAGCAAGCTTCCAATGCACACCTTCACTTCACCCACTCCCACAATAAAAAACCCAAGTCAACACTTCTCCATTCTCTTCCGTCAGGGTTCAGAGGATTTAAAACAAATCTTGACCGGCACCTGCTGGAAGGCATACCACCTGTGTGCCGGTCACTACACCGATATTGTACACAGATGGTATTGACCCACCGACGCAAGTGGGCAATAGCTGCGCTGGCACGTGCCACCCAAGTCAAGCAGAGAAACACAAGCCGTCCAAACACTGGAGGCGTCGACATTTTCACTGTGCTTGCCATTAACAAGATAGGGACAATTAACCCATACAGCTTTAGTGAAGTCTTAACATGTAATAACCATCAGAGTCGTCCCTTGATGGAGCAGGGCGGTTTGGAGGAAGGTACCCAGGGCTGGCCGTTTAACAGTTGAGAAAACTAAATGAGCTATTTACTTAGTAGTACTGTTAGAGATAGCTGATTAACCAATGCAATGATGTTTTGGCATCTTTTTCTACAACTGCAGATGAAACTTTGTGAAATTCTTGTAAGACCCAGAGAGAACACCGAATGCTTTTAGAAAGTTGTTTTCAAAAATGGCTACAGGTGACAACTTTGGCAACAACATTTCTCCGATTTCATTTCATAATTAAAAGACAATAATCATACAGTTTTAAATTACTTCTCAGGTGTGAGTCGAAGATTAAGTCGACTCCCTCTTACAAATGAAGTCAAAGCCTTTTCGCAATGAACTGGTTTTTTTTAACTTTCAAACAATGCTCTTTGCCAACAGACTCAGGACTCGCTTAATAATAAAAATAACCTATATGTTGACATTTATATAACACCTAGCAAGCCTTTACATTTATTTTTGGCTGGCCACAAGAATATGTCAGCTGCCTTACAAATGCCCAAGCATACTCATACCTTTGCTTGGTGCTCATTGACATATTTCCTAACAGCTCCCCATTTACACCTGGTTGGAGAGAGGCAAGTGAGGTGAAGTACCTTGCCCAAGTGCCCAACATTGGCTTCAGCGGGACTCGAACCCAGGACCTTTGGGGTCATGAGGCGGTCGTTGTATCCACTGGACCGCATATGCCCTCAAAATAAAGTTATGTGATGTTTTATGTAGTCAATTCCACATATGAAGTACCCTTGTTAAGATATCCAATTTATTGGTCTCTAAATGAGCAATCTGAACTGTGAGTATTAACCCCCTGGGTGCAAACTACCTATCTATTGGTATCTAAGCACTATATTGATTGGTTACTTAGAAGGTAATATCATATATGTGCAAATCAGAGATACTGTGATAATGCTGACATGGTTTACACGGATATAGAAGCACTATTTTGATTGGTTACTCAGAGGGCTATTGTATGTTGCATCCTGTAATGAGCCAATCAGACAGATTGTGTTATACGTAGTAGTGCCTGGAGTTTTTTTAAAACCCCTCCCCCTCCCATACCAGAGTCCAGCAACATGTACCCTTAACAGAGATTTAACAGAGTAGTCCCATTTCCTGAAAATCTAAAATTTGAACAGAAGGCAACGGCAAATTTTAGAGTAGCATCCGGTGAACCTCCAGGGAACATATTTTCTTACAAGATTTTAAGATACAACCATACCCCCTTTCATAATGTTTACTCAAGCAAGCAACAGAGTAAAAAAATGCCCTCATTGGCCTTTACTGACATTTATGTTATGATGACACTGACCACATTCTAAAAGAAATTTGTGTAAACCAAAAACTACTATTAAGTATGTAAACTTTTAACTATATATTAAACCCCATCGGGTTTCTAAGGAAATCTGATGAGGAGGGTAGCTAGCTGGTTACCCTGGTAGAATGAAAAAGAAGATCTACCTATAAGGGCATCAGCTCTGGAGAGCTAATGGCGGCCATCCAGCACATGTTGCCTTGTATGGTGGGCATGGTTGCCCAAAGGCTATAGCCCCGCCGCCAAAAACTGTGGATTGGCATCAGGAAGGGCATCCAGTTAATTATTTTTTGCTCCAATAAATCCTCACACAGCAGTATTACTGAGTGTGAGATGAATCCGGTCACCCTAATTTTACGGGGACAACCAGATTTACAACTTTGGTTTAACTAACTCACCAATTATGTGTGCAATGCTGTAATTAATTTTTTACTATCTCATAAAAGTTGTAAGTTATGATTAAATGATGACAGTAAACTAAATTTTTTACCATGACCAAAAGCCTCTGGAGAAAATGCCACTCAATCAAGTTCAGGGGATAGAAAATACATTTGTTGTTTTAATGATTACTATTATTAATATATCATACTAGGTGGTCTCCGGGTTTCGTAATCACCCAGCTTTTTTTAAAGCACTACTTGTTTGAAAACCGTTTTTCACAATTACCAGGCTTTTGTGGCGCGTATCCGCTAACTGATCCAACCTGATCTGGCCCGACCCAAGCTACACCCACCCACCAAGTTTCATGACATAGGACCCAAGCCTCCAAGAAATAGGGTGGACAGACACACAGACAGACAGATACATGTGGCATATTATAATATAGATTCTTGCTGTAGCGGAATTGCCGATTCCAGTGGCGCTTTCCACAAAATACTAATCACACAGATACCCGAGTAAATATTCCATTTGCTACAAGGCAGCCACCAGACATTGACCCATTTTATGCCTAGCTCACAACAGGTTACAAGGAAACACAGATATTCATGTCATAGAAGGAGGATAACATGGTTGTAAATGTCAAATCAAACATGTCTGGGTTACAAACGGTTGGGAAGGGAAAATGAGAGGAAAAAAAAGATTAACTTGCCAACGTTTTACTACAATCCTAGTGTTCGATACAATTCATGGATTTTCACATGTGAGGTATCACTTTGACCTTTCTAGCTAAATTTTTGTAGTCCAGCGGCATATTTAAGACATTTGTGTTAACATAAATAAAAGCCAAAATCTAACATTTGTAGGACTGATCATCAAAATCTGTAATTTAGATTATGTTCTTATGAACAGTAAAATAATTGCCATTTCAAACAGAAAAGACAAAATACACCCCCCAATAATAAATTTCTTGAAATCCACATCATAAAATGGCCAACTTTGCTATTATATTTGGCTTATTCATCAGATGAGAAACAAAACCATTTTGAACATGGTTGCATATCGACTGTCTATATCTTCTTGCACTTTTCCTAGAATACTTGTTACCACTAAGTATTAAAAATAACCACTTATTGGTAATACACTAAATAATGTTACATAAATTTAGGCCTACCTATTTATGGCCAAGTAAAAGTTTGAGATAATTTTACAAATTTCTCAAGCCCAAATCAGTCAGTCCAATTGTATTCTTTATACAGTTCCAATCACATAAAGTTCACTAGCAGTACAACCCTTATGCAAGTTCACCCAGTTAATGTTGTGGGGGGGGGGTATGACCAAACCTGCTCGATTTGGACATTGCAAAAATTTTCCAAATTACCTTTGGGGAACTGCTACGTCCATTTACTATGGCTGCAGTCTCGGTCCCATGACACTACAAAACCTGAATGTTCAATAATATTTAATATCATGATAATTTTGTATAAATTATTTTCTTCAAAATCCGTCGGGATTAGTTGATTAACCCTACTGCAAAAATGTGTAATTTCCAATAATGTCATTTAGATTTAATATTCTTTACCAGATCTATCCTTTAGTCGAGTCTCCGTCCGATGCGCTTATAGGCGTCCCCCCCTCCTACTGTAAGTCTTTGAAAGGCCTAGCACTCCAAGTGCGCCAAATGGTGTGATGCGATTTTGAATTCACCAGTTGATTGTTAGGATTGGCATGTCCTACCCCACTGCCATTATACTGATGACCTCACCATCACTACCTATGGAAGCAACAGGCTAACTCTGGATGCTATTGTACACTATTGACTGTTGGATGCCAATATTTGACATTCCCAGTGCAGTCTCAACATTCCAGCCTTACAAGCATCAATTGCACAGATGCATGATGTCACCCGCAGCGCGTGACTAAGGGTCTCAAAGGGAAAGTCCACAGTATGAACTGTCTAGTCATTTTTGCTACAATTACATCTAGAACACTTTCTCACACACCACACACACACACAAACAAAATATGGTTAATTCCTCAAACAGGACATTATTTAACACCTCTAATGCAGACAACAGCAGCCTTTTATAATACCTGCCACAGGTATTGAGCGAGATCGCGATCACTTGAGCACAGCAGTAAGGTTAACCAAAATAATTTCATGTGAATCAATTTCTTTCACAATAAGGTCTTCTACATTCAAACTAGCTCCTACTACAAGCGATATGGATGAGCATGACATAGTTAAAACAGAGATGAACTTCCACACAGTTGCTGGTCCTGCCTACCTCAGGCCCACTAGTCCTCCGGAAACCCGACGTATCACGTGACATGTACAAGACACAGACTGTGTCCATATCTTTTATGTGAGATTGCATTAATTTCAAACTGTTGTGTACCAGACATAAGTGTAGAGGGATTCAACAGATTGTTGAAATTATGATACTCATTTTCCAAACTGAATGTTAACAAATTTTATATTAAAGAGAAGAAAGCGTTTAAATGAAAAGGTTCCCTTTCCTTGCTTTTCAGTGTTTCATGGTGTGCCCGGAAAAAACGTCATTTTGACTATGTCGTATAGTATTGGAACGAATTACAGGTGTGTCATATAAAAATTGCAAAAAACTGCACCCACAAACATTTTTCCAGATAAAAATTTTGGAACAAGCGAGGTCCATTGCTGCAGCATGCAGCTCTGATGGACCACTGTGCTCACACTTTTGCAATTTCTAAAGCCATTATGTAAAGCGTGTTACAAGCCAGTGATAAAAGAGCATAAAAAATATGTAGAAGCGATTATTGTAGCTTATAAATTAAACCACTTTAATGGAGTAGGAAAAACACCAAAATAAGAGATGAAAATTTTTAGTTAAAATTGTCATTGTCACTACATCTTCCCACAAATAGGACATACAGCCAAATAGTGGCTCAAAATTACACTTAACAGCTGATTATGGTTTAAAAAAAAAAACAGTACAGAATAAACAAAGAGCCAGTAATATTTGTGTTGAGCGTCAAACTGATACCAGGTTATGGTGCCACAATAGAATGCTAAAATCCGGGAATATTAACAAGGGAAGCTTTTGAGTCCAAGTCAGAAATTGTTATTATGCACGTATTGCAAATGAACTTCATGCAAGTTACTGAGAAGAATTATTTTAAACTTGCATAAAACCTGCCAAGTATAACCTTGTTTCCTTTTAACAACTTTTCTCTATTATTTGTGTAAGCATGTATGTCCTAAATACGTTTATAGGGTAATCGGATGTGTTAGCTTTGTTTCAAGGCATTGTTAAAAGATCCATGCACGTGCATTCAATTTGACGGCCAATAATGGTAAAGGGGCGTGTAGTGGCATTTTGAGACAGCAAAAAGCATGTCAAAGTAATGCCTTGACTTTTTGTCAATGCATGAAATGAAAACCAATATATCTAGACATTACCGTATTCATATTCAACTATAACTGACAATTAGTTTCTAATTTAATTATGAAAATTTATTTAAACACATGCTTGTAGAATGACTTAAAGGGTGACATCAGTGATTATTTGCTAAATCAATAAATTGGCAAAAAAAATCATGCCAAAAATCAGATTGTTGACATGTCTGTAACAAGTATGAGCTACCCCTAACATTCCCTGCAAATGATACTTAAGAACAGTAAGCAACCCAATAAGCCCCAAAATAGATTGTTAATCAGTACTATCCGTTTACGGACACATAATTGAATGGAATTTCAATCTTTGATCACTGGAGCAGTTTTAACTCTTCTGTAAAGTTTTCCAGTTTGCCAAAAACTAATGATGAATTGACACAGCACTTGTCCTTCACGATAAGCCTTTTCTGCAAATTTCAAATATTTATGAATCTTTTTTGGTTGATATGAAATCACTGGTAGTGTCTTTATGTTGTGAAGTGTACAAAATAACAGAAACCCCCCCCCCCCCCAAATGTGTACTTATAACATGCTAATTACTGTGCAATGACAAAAATCAATGTCCAATTATTTAGTATCTAATCACATGCGGTTACACATGAGACATTATGAATAATCCTGTAATCTTTGGGTCCTTCAAGACACTTAAGAAGCATATTTCATTTATTTTTTTTAAATTATTTATTTTCATATAACCATATTTCAGTGGCAGCAGGACAATTTTCTAAGTGGAAGGGCCACATGGCACCTTTTCTAAGCAATTTCCAATACTTTTAAAGTGTTTTCTTGTGCAGCTGTGAAAAGCCTGACATGTATCACCAATCAAATTGAAAAGTGGGGGCCAGATCCTCCACTTTCAAACATGATGGGGCCATGCCCCCCCCACTCCCCCTGCATACATGCACAAGCCCTTGCCAGTGACACTCATGAAAAGGCAAAAGATGCATGTGATGATTCAGTACTATGAACTGTGCACTAATTGGGTCATCATAAACAAGGGACTTAAGAAAACTTCCAATTTGTAAAGTCTATTAACTATTATTAAAATAACTCAATTGTGTTAAATTGGTAAAGTAAATTAAAAACCACAAAGGTCTCTTTAAATAAGGGGCATTTCATGATCCACTCATGACCCACAGCCTCATTCCCCCCCCCCCAACTTAACTAAAACCTACATGTATAACATCTAAACCGTTGGTCTCGCATGCAAATTCAATCTGCAGTTGGAAAAATTTGTTATTTTGTATTTTCTGTCCATAAGCGGACAGAAATTACAACACAGTGGCCTAAGAGGCAGCATAATGCAAAAATTTGTGCATAACATCAAGTGAACCATAAACCAAATATCTAGGATCACAAAATGCCCCTCTAATTATTTTGTGTATTTTTAAATTTTTTATTCCTTTTATATATTTATTAAATAATAAAGTTGACCAATTTTTTTTAATGTCATTTAAATACATGCAGGTAGCACTCACTTCCAGAATATCCCCAAGTCATTTTGAAATAACTTCAATTCTGAACTTGGTACTAAATATGTGCTATTAAAATGCACACCAGAACGAGCAAGGACATTGGAAAGTGTGCTGCAATGATTCACCTTACTGGGCGCATGGCTATAAAAATGGTCTGGCAACCCGGGGCCATTCTGGATGACCACGTTCATCATCGACATGCCATTGTATGATCATTTTGCACAGCGGCAAGTAAATGGTCACAGATTCTCTAGCTCATTAAGAAACATAATTTATGCATGATACTTTATTTACTCATGGTCAAGGGATTATAATGGGCATGTCGGCATTGGTTGCCTATTTCTAGGCAAAATGATATAAAACCTTGCAAAACAGGGTGCCAAAAAAAGAAACAAACAAATCAAACAAAAACCTCTGAACAAAATACTGGGTCACGCTGACCACTAGTTGCCATTCCAAGTTTCTTCTGATGGACTACATTGTCTAATGGCATAGATTTATTGTGTGTGAAAATATGTGTCATATTTATTTATGTAGCATATAATATGCCGGCTGAGCTTACACATTATACTGTACATGTTGTACATTTGAATACGGTATAAAGCACCTGGTTATTACTCCAACCAGAATTTTTCAGAGTGGGAAGAAGGTTGGCTGGCTGGCTGGCTGGCTGGACTGAGAGAGAGCTAACTAGAGAGAGAAGAGAGTACTGAGAGAGAGTGAGAGAGAAAGAGAACTTGGTGTATTAGTCTTGCAACATTTAGCCTTCCACATATTGTGCAATCCTAAACTTTCCTGCATGGCGTTATGAAATGACTCCATCAGAGACTAGTTCTTACAAGCCTTGTAACTAGACAGCACACAAATTAGCCTCCGACTCAAGCTTTTGTACCGAGCTCGACCTGCACGTTTGCTGTGCCCAGACACAGAGGCGGCATATATTCCAAGGCTAACTAGCTGGCTGCACAGGCAGGCAGACGTCACCATTCTGGCCTAGGGATCCAGTTGCCATGGTAACAGATTCAGCCAGCCTCATTAGGTTCCTAGCTAAGACTAGACAATAAAATATTATTTGTTTCTTCAAAATAAAAACAATGCAAAAATCATTGACTTTCCATAGCTTAGTAAACATACAACAGAAAAAGTGACATTTCCATTTCAATTTTTAATGAACAACTAAAATAATGATACCATAAACAATATTTGTTTTTATTATGGCCGCCTTGGTCTGTGTCACAATTTTACAGTTGCACCATGACATTTAATAGGTAGAAACACAAAGCAGAATACCTTGTATTGTACCCTATGCAACTACATTTAAAATTCTGCCATTTCAATCAATTTTATAAAGCCTGTATGTTAAACAATAGCGTAAGTTTACTAAGCGATGATTATATTTCCATTTATCAAACCGAGATAAGTCAGAATAGAGAGATCCATATATTAACTCAGTTGTTAAAGGGACATGATCGTCCTGCTCCTTAAAAAACACCACTATAATGTGCTCTCTGTCAAAAAAAATCTAATGCCTCACTAAAACACTAGTCTAATGTTCATTCAGTTTTTGTTGTTTTTTAAGATGAAATTTTCCACGACCTTTTTGGGGCAATAAAAAATTGTTGCCTCTCGCTCCATTTATCATATCCCAAATGGTGTAAATTGATCTTCAAAAATGCAATTTTCATTTTTTCCCCAAATTTTGTTTACAGTAAATTTTTGCACAAGCAATCACAAACAATTAAGACAAATCAAACAATTTGGATCATCAGCATACAAAAGGAACTACAGCATTTCTTTATATACTGTAGTCCAATATTGGTTATATGGACATAGAATACCTTTCTTATTTAAAGGCACTATCAGTGATTTGCTCAACCAGAAAATAAAGTCATCAAAAATCAGATTTTTGCATGTTTGTAACAAGTTTAGGTACCCTAACATACACCCCAAGTTATAGAACCAAAATCAACCTTATTAGGACAAAATCAGATATTTTAGTCATTACCGTCCATACGGACACTTAATACAACACATAATTGAATGGAGATTCATACCTTTGGACAATGTTGTTTTCTTCCTTTTCTATCAATTTTTCGCTTGGATAAGATAACCTATGAGAATTCTACAGACTTATTCTTCACTTTTTAAGCTATTCCTGCAAATTTAAAATATTTTGACTCTTTTGGGTGGATCACTGACAACTGAGTGTCCAACTGCAAGAATGCCAATTAAAAATCAAGCTAATCAATGTTTGTTAATTATCCACAAGTGTTCCTTTCATTCTAATTTTATTTATTTTTTTTTGATGATGATGATGATGATGAAAGCCCATTCAACCTATACATGTAGTTAGGAATGATACTTTGTACACGGAAGCAGTACCACATTAAAAAGATCATCACAGGTTGCTATACACTGTACAAAATGTAAATCAGAAAGATCTAACACCAATCACTTATCCAGCCAAACAGGCTTATCAATCACTTATATGGCCGGTCACAAAGCTCAGTCCTGCTGTGTCCGCATATGCATTCCAATTTATTCAGTATCTACTCATTTGCCCGATTTCTAAAAACTGGTTTGGGTACAATTTGCATCTTAGCACTGACCCGCGTTAAGGATGGCCAATACCACCGCCCACCATCTTATAGAGCTTTCCATACAGGGATGGCAAAGCCACAGATCACCATCCATGATATAGGGATTCACAGAATTGTGCTTCAGCTACAAAAAGGAATACCCTTAACACATTGATACAATGGCACCTTACAGGATTGGTATTTACCTGCAATTCAGCAGGGTTTTTTTTATTTATTTTTCATGCAATTTTGGTCATTTGTAGCAATATGGTAGCAGAAAAGAATTACTGAAGCAGGCACAACTGTCATGCTCCATGCTTGACTGCAAGACTTAGCTTTTAATTCACTTTATTTAGGCTAAAATATGATGAAAATACATTTTCAAACATAATTGTAAAACCCGCATTTGTCATTACAATTTCAAACCCGACCAAAAATGATTACAAATATCGTCCATGCAATATCGCAAAACAATCTTTATACAAAAATAAGCTACACATGTATCGTCCAGCAGCAATATCGCCATACAATCTTCATACAAAAATAAGATACACCTATTCCTCCACATGGGCACGACAATCCAATGGTAGCGAAGCCTTGGCACAAACAAGCTCTTGACTAAATCTCCTTTAGGTTTCCTCGGGTACCCCTGACCTTAATTTAGATGATCACGGAAATTCCTCTGTGCTTAGTGGTTTTTAAGTTCTTGTAGATAGGAGAAAAAGGTTGCTGAATTCAGAAGGTTTTACTTTCATTTCTGGTTGTTTATCACTTGAGAAAAAAATCATGCATTCTCTTTGCTTTGGCAAATGGTACACTCTTCCTTTTTTCCCAACATACATGAAGTATGGCAATTCAAAATTGGGTCTAGGGAGTGGGATAAAATGGAAATTAGAGGGAAAGGGGATTATAGAAAGAATCAACATGGAAAGGGGTTGAGAATCAAATCCACACCACTCATCAAAATCTATGAGCTACCTACATATCACCAAATAATCTACTCCCTGATAAATTAATAAAAAAAATACTAACTATCCTAATATGGAGTCAAAGAAGAGAACAACAAACATGTTGTATTTGATGCGAGGCCAGGCAGGGAGCAAGGTCATCTTTAGCATGCAGGACACACAGCTACTAAGGTGACTTGACTTGGAATAACATCACTAGTCACTCAAAGGAACACCATGGCAGCTCACTACCCAAAAATGCCCAACAATTTACACATTTTTACCTTAAAAAATCATCTAAGACGTTCAAAATTATCTCTAATGCCTGTTGTGTATAGCCAAAACATATACCTACTCTCCTTACAAGTTTAGAGTTTTTCCCCAGAAAAAACACAAACATGAACATAAATAAAGACCACCAAAATGGGACGCACTTTTATTCAATTACACAGTATCATACTTTTTATTATATAAATATTAAGTATTATGTTCAACATTTAATATACTTTCCCTTGGTTTTGTTTACCCCCACCCCAAAGCTAAACAAAACAGAGCCTTCCCACCAAAATAGAACCTGAATCTTATTGAGCTTTAAAATGAGAAAAAAAACACACAATGCAGTCTTGTTATGTTTTGGAATTATTAGCTCAAAAGTGGTATCATAATTTTTCTCAATTTATGAATTCCTGCCTTTTTTCAAATTAATAACAAAGACTAACTTTTAACACATTAGAAATTCTGAAAGGTTAAGACTTTCTTTTTTTTTTTGGGTGAAATGTGGATTAACCCTACGAGCAGTGAATCACACAAAATCCTACAGCACGGAGTGAGAAAAATGCACTAAGTCAAGGATATAGCGATTGTATCATCAAACAAAGACACATAAGAGCATGAAATCGCCGACTGGGATACTGTAAACCCTTTATATTTCCATTACTTCAAAATAATTTAATGAGAAATGTTACTATTAAGTTTCTGTAAATTACACATAGGCCTAACTCCCATGTTAAGGGCTGCACATATTGGCAAAGTTATGCACAGAGCTGCGCAGCCTAACGCACCGCTTAAAATGCATCAAGATGTCATGCGATTTGAACGCATTCTCAATCTCAACGAACTTGTAATTGAAAGGCAGTCAAAAAATACATTTGGACGAATCACAGTGACACACTTTCCATAATGGCAGTAGAGATAATAGAATTAGCAATTTTCTGGCCTTTGGTCTCAATCCAATCATTAATTGTGCAAAGGAATTGCTCTGACAATGCTACTGGAATTAGGAAAGCAAACCAAGAGGTAGACAACTTTATTGTCATCACTTTTTTGTGTTTGTCCCCCCCAGACTTGTTCAAGTCTAACCTAGGGATGCTGCCTTTTTACTGATTGTGTAGATGTACAATAGTCCAATGAATCTTGCAGAGTTCAAAGTAAACTGGAGTGGCTGAAATTACTCCCATCCCATCACAATTCAATAAATCTTAATGAACAACAGGATCACTGGTGTCAGAAAGTGTCACAGGTGTCACACAAACCTGCATGTTCCACCAAATCACAAATATTTCTGTACCCTTTCTGACAGTTAAAGCCAAGAGCTTTGTTTAATTCTAAACTGCTCAAAACCTTTTGATAAGCATTCATGCACGGATATCATTATTGTTGCTTGATCATATCATTTTGATTTAATGTCCTGGCTGGTTTACAAAAGAACATGTCGGGCATTAACCCAAACAAACTCATACTGAACACACTTACTGCACGCACCTTCAGAAAATAAGTTAATTCTTAGAGAACCAGTCAACCATCAACGTAAACAACTTTGTTTTTTTTTCATATCCTTTATGCTGCATTGAAATCATCCATGACCGCCACTAGCAAAATCTGTGCACATGAACCTGAATCTCTGGGTAACTTGAAAATACAATTTAGAGAATAAAGGTATAGATTTTGGGACCGTATTCTCTTTACGACGAATTGACCCAAGGCGATACCATAATTTTTAAGTGGAGAACGAGGCCGGATTCTCATTCTTAAACAGCTTTATCATTTAAGGTCATCTTTAACCAATTTCGCGATGCTTTAACCAGCTTAAAATACAACAAGAAAGGACTGCCACCACCCAGTGACAACCATCGAACAACCCGTTGAACGCAACGATCATACTCAACGAGACGCAATGTTGGTAGGCGCGCGCGAACGTAGCCATACGCGGTATGACGCGAGCGCTTCAACCTAAAACATAACATCAATACGCACCGCGTACTACCTGGGTTCACTTGTCGACTTGAACCGGGCATCAGCAATGAAATTGCATCCATTTCACACTGTTTAAAATTCTCTTTCAGTACAATTAACCACTGAATTTATATGAATGATGACTGTCCCTTGATCAACACAGCCTGTTTCTGATTTAACCACCTGTGTGTAATTCAGTTGTGGCTGTAGAATTCATGCTGCTTGGAACGGAGCCAAATATAATATGGTGGGGAGAACAGAATTATATGTGTTATTTCATGATCCTACCCTTATTTTTTGTTTATGGTGTTCACTAGATATGCCAAGATGGTTGTTTCCAAATTTATAGTTGATATCTGACATTCATTTTGATGTTGTGAGCAATGTTCTTGTATCACGTCTCCACAGGCTACCTGTTTAATTTCTGTCTTTTAAGGACAGAAATAAAAATTACAACTTTCTTCCATGAGTAGGCACCATGCTTATATTAAATTATATATCTCAACTTGTTTAGGTAAATCGGGGGACTAGGCTGTGGATCCCAATTCATCTTTAAACTTGAAATGTTTCATTAATTGATTTACAATCGGGATGTAATGTTCAATCAAAGCAGATATAGTGAGCAGTTCCGCAGTCAATCACAGGCCTAGTAGCATCTAAGACCCACAACACAATATGAATTCTCTAATTCATAAATAATTCCAGGTCCATGACCCGATCCCTAATAGGCTCATCCCCAGACACCCTCCCCCTGATTTACCCGCTGGAATCGACTTAAGTTAACTAAATGTGTTTTGTTTGGGACATAATTAGAGTGAAAAAGTGCCTCCGTTTTGATTGACCAATATTGGATTTTTACACAGTAGTCCTATGGTTTTACAAATCCATTTTTAGCTCTCATCACAAAAATGGATTTCAAATATCAGCATGAAACTTTAATTTCCAGATAAGGATGGGGGGGAATCAAAGTCATTCGATGATCCATCAGAGGAAACATTTTGTATAAATCCGGCCAGCCCCTTTAATATTGGCTCACCATTAATGCATTAGCAAATTAGTATGTTTTTTGTTGTAAGTTTGTACTTAGATTGGGTATTTCCAACATAAGTTATAACAGAATGAAGTCCCTGCATGTCCCCGAAATATTCACAATTTAGGTTTGATGGGCGGGGGGGGGGGGGGGCTTCTAAATGAGATTGGCTTTAGTGGGGGCAGGGACTGTCTTTCTAGTTAAGTCAGTATACTCTTTAAAGTGGCCCAACAAGACAATTTTAAGTTGCAATGTCCAAGTTTCATCAATGATCACATACCATTAAACTACCATGGAGATAAGCACGGGCAACCAAACTCGTACAACACTTTTGATAAATTCTCTCCTGCTTGCTCCCTGATTGCTAAGTAGGCTGAAACTAAGCGATTAACCTCCCATGACTCTTTAAGGGTTTCTTTGAACTTCACCTTTTGAACTATCAACCTGGACTACCAACACGCTTTGGATCAGTCCAAGCAGCAGCATACCACACCAGCAGTAGGGCAATCCACACACACAAAGAACTGTGTACAGTCCCAATTCCCATTACGTCTTTCTTCAATGGGGGACTGTGAATTGCCTCTAAAGAGATGATACATAGTCTGTTCATTAATATAAAGGAACAAAAGCTTTAATAGGAGACTTTAGTCATTACTGCATCCCATAGTAAGCATGATACGGTGCCTCTCAATGTATTTTGCTATATGCATAGTTCTTATGAGCTATAAAATGGGAAAGTACCAACTATGTCTAATTCCCTGTACAAATAAACAAGGTATATTTTGTTACACTCAATAAATGTTTTGTTCACCAATTAAGTAAACTTTCTGATTTTTAACGTAACTTATTCCACTTAATCCTATTATTTAGCGATACACTATAGTAAAGCTATCAGTACAGAAAATGTGAAAAGGACAAATTGATTGACCAAATATGACATCCTTTTCACACCAAATATTGAACCCTCGGCAAGGCATGACGGATCGTCACGGAGAACGAACATTAGTGGAGCAAGCAGTCAGTGACCCACAGGAATCATACGCAGAATATCGTAAACGTCACTGATTGAAACTAATGATTGGACACAATTCCGGGTTACAATTACACTACAGGTTTGTTTCAATTCCTATGTACTCAGGAGATAGATGGGCAGGTCCAGTATCACCTTGCCATCTTTCACTTAAATAAGTCTATAAGCCTTGTAATCATTCGATCAACTGACACATTAGCACATTGTTACCATCCTTCAAATTGAAATGGGCGAGATAGATAACTTTGTGCAAATGATGCTGCCCAAGTCAAATCAAGCATATCATAAAACTAAAGTTAATTTTGCAAGCATTTATTTTGACAAAGCCTTCAATTCATGCAAATTAGTCGGTGCATTTCTCTCAAATCTTAAATGAATGATTCCAGCTGCAAAAAAGATTCTTGACGATTCACAAGAAAATATGCACTATCATAAAAAGTTGTTCTGCAGTATTTATACAGGACCAGTTATGTTTTTAACAAATACTTGTAGCCCATACATTGTGTTCATTAAGGTTTAGCTAACCTTATTACATATACATGATATTGAAAAGTCAAATTAACATCAACTCTATCCAGTTTCAGTTCAATACACAGAAACAGTCCAGTTCTATGGGTGGTTTGACAACACAAAGTCCAGTGTTAAGAATTCCAGTGTGTTATGCCATACAAACTACAGACCTGGTTGAAATACAAAATGGTCATATTTAAGCCCTAAACATACCATTCCTACATACCAAATTGGTTATAATAAATGCTTCTTCTCTACACAACATCTCCTTTCTTGACCAAAAGTAAACTTGCGTCATCCCCCTGGAAAGATGGCAGTTTGAAACATGACCTCAGATGACCCTTGACCTTGGTCCATGACCTTTGACATCATCCACACATGAAGGAACCACTATTGCACCTTAACCCCAAGTCTGGTTTAAATCGGACTTAAACTTTTCGAAGGAGACGCGAAAAACAAAAACCTAACCAAAACCTAACCAAACTGGAACACACACATACGGACATTCGCACCCTCGCAATATCCCCCTCTGCTTTTCAAGCCAGGGGGATAAAAACACCAAACCCATGATGTATGCACATAAACACTGAAAATAACTATTGCGAGATTGATTGCAAATTTGATGGCCCGAAACTTGCCAATTTGAGCACAATTTATTAACTCACCCCAAACATTGTCAAATTAAAGGGACGATACCTTTGACAAGTGTAAATTTTTGAAGAAATTACGATCTGTTCATAACAAAAATTTCTGTGACCGTTTGAACAGGCAGGTATGCTATTTTAATATAACCGTGGGTGCAGCCATTGGTGTTGATGCACTTGTTCAAACATCAATATTTTGGCTTGAAGCACATGGTATGTAGGCAGTCCCCAGACGGTGCTAGCAATGGTTGTAACTGAACAAATGACTTATTTTAAGGTGGGTGACCCGATCAACCACTTTTCTCCGCCAAAATTGAGATTTTGGTATCAGAATAAAGTTCATATTTTTCTCATTACCCCAGTGAAACTTTAGGCCCAGGAATATGTTTCCTTTTGATGTTATGAATAAAAACATCTCCAAATGTGGTTGACAAATTAGCACACTGTCCTATATGCCAATGCAGTACCCATTTTTTATTCTACTATCCAAACGGTTTGACAAATTTTACCCAAAATTTGCAATCAGATATTTTTGGTGATGTTTCCATTTGACGGAGAAAACATCATATGAAAAATCGTACCATGATTGGGTAACCCACCTTTAATAAACACCTTTTTTTTGAGAAAAAAATCACACCCCAGGGTGTTTATTACAGGCAGGTTTATTGACTGAAATCCAACTGATGGTGGGTGAGGTATCACAACAAAATCATATAATGAAGATATATGTGTACATGTATAATAGTTGCCAAGGACTTTGTTATGGTACTTACATAATCATGGAAAGCTTTTGCTTCACTGGAGTGTTCACATGTTTCTCTTCTCTCTGGAGCTGCACAATACAAATCCCAAAATACACTGCAAACAAAACACAAAAATATGAAATTATTCACATACATTGTACACTGAATTTTACTCAGTTTTCCCTGAAGCTGGCCAGCTCACAAAGTGTTTAAAACGGGCGCTTGGCTGGATTTGAATTGGCAACTTCCATATTACTAGTGCAGTGCTCAAATCAATTGAGCTAACAAAGCCAGAGATGGCAGAACATGTATGCAGTTCTGATTTTCAGAGCTGTCTTATTAGATGGTCAATTGTAGCAAATTACTAGAACTTTGTGATTCTCAAATGAATGACCTCAAGATGACCTTTTGAATCCAGGGAGTGCTTAGTAAAGGTGATCACAATTTCACCAACCTCACAGACTCCTGGGTGCAATTTTGATGAAATTTACCTTAATCAAAATTGATTGCCACCAGCTCATCTCGTGAAATCAAGCAAGAATCCTTGCTGATGAAGATGCCAAGGAGATCAATGTCAATGCTGTCAACCATAGAACTTGAGACTTTAACAGCAACTTTCAGCACCTTTTTATTTGCCAGTCTTGCATTTGGCAGCACCAGCTAGTACATTCCAAGATGTTGCCTATGATTCAATTTCCTGCAGATATTCACTGTGAGAAGCAGCAGCTACTACTGTCTTCTTTGTTTGCATTGAGGATAGGTAAATTCAGGTTTCTTGCTTGTGATATCATTGTGAATATAATGAAACAAGGGTAGAGGATGGATCCCTGTGGTACTCCAGCAGTGATCAACAGGGCACCCTGGTAGTCCTGCAACCAGTTCAATAGCTCATCCAAGGATTCTATCTATCCAGTAGGTCTGGCTGCTATACTGTCAAAACTATCACAATTCTTGCTTACTATGTCATTGATGGAATTAGAGTGGAACTTAGTGTAATGTAGGTCGATACATCAGATGTAGAATGGTCAATCCTAAAGCTAAATTGTTGGTTTTGATGATCATGTATGTGTATCAAGATCCACATAGCTTCATAAATTAGTCACTCCATTACCTTTGATAGTATGGACAGCAAGGAGATCAGTCAATAGTTACATGGGGGAATGCTTGTCACCCTTCTTGTAAACACTGAAAGACATTCGCTACTTTCCACATCACTGGCAAGTGGCTCTTATGAAAGCAGAGTTGGAATAGACATGCCAGTGGGACTGACAATTCTAGGGCAGCATTTTAGAGAACAATGGCAGGGATGTCATAGGCTCCAGGGACTTTGTTGATATCCAGCTTCAACAGTTGTTTCTTTTCCTCCTTTGGTCACAACACCATCTTTCCACTTTTTGAGCCAGTTGTCTGAAGAATGCTAGGGATGGGCCTGTTTTTTAGTAGTGTAGGTAACTAAATTTTATTTTTTCAAGTCATTCTTCTAATTCTGTTCTCAGTGACATTCAGCAAAGATTTCACTTGTTAGATTTGAAATTCATTGAGAATTTTTTTCTCAATGTATTTCTCTCTTTGAAAAATAATCTAGGAGTGAAGTCACTCTTCCAACTTTCTGTTCTCAGTGACATTCAGTGCAGGTTTCACTCTTAGAATTTCACTCGAAAGAATTTTGGGTAGACGTTTCATATAGAAGTCCCATGGATGCAAATGAGGTATTGCCATTCATTCTGCAGTCAAGCACTACTGCACAACGTCATACAGGGCATGACGGAATCAATTGTAATACCTCATTTGCATCCATGGGACTTCTATATGAACGTCTACCAGAATTGTTCTCATTGGTGATTGCACTTTTAATGGTTAAGCACACTTGCAAATGCACAGGGTTAAAGTTTCTTATTTCAAACAACTAACAATGTTGTAATTGTTATGTCCTCACTTTAAACACTAGTTGAATATTTATAATTCTCACCCAAAATAACTTCACGGTAAGTACTTTTAAAAGTTCCAGCCACCCAAGAAAGATTGATTATACACAACATATGCCAAAAATGAAATTTTCTACAATACTCAATTCACACATCTGCAAACTGTCACGGAAGAATAAGTTTGCTTCAACTGCACATCTGTTGATTAATGAAATAACCATGTAATTCCATGTATTTCATATACTAGAGTGCATGAAAAAACAAATTCAGTGGTCAGTGACTTCCTGGGGTGTTCCCAGAATCTGCCCCTACAAATTGTAGCCGAACCGGGCCTCTAAGCTTGCACTTTAGCATTCCCAGTACATCAGTGAGGTTGGTTTCCTCCTGCAGCTAATCAATTCCAATGCATCTGAACAACATTTTTCGAGTCTGACGGAGAATAAAGGTAATTGTTTGTAGCCTCTGTCCGTGTGTCTGTCGTGTCATATCACACGGGCAACGGCACTATTTTAGTAAACGGGCACCGCCGAGTTCTTTTTATGCAAAATCGTGCTGTAGCCCGTGCAAATGACCCGATAGACACACAGCAGAGGCTAAAAACAATACTTTAATCTCAGTCTTTAACACTTATTATTCAAAAGAAGCTGTTAGTAATTTTTACAAAATTATGGTAGATTTTAGACAACTACCTCTTGGAGTTTTTTAAATCAGCAGAACCATTGTTTATATTGTGCCTCCGTTGGCCTCGGCAGTGTGTCGACACAGGTATTGCATCGAAACGTACATGCTGCACCCAGGGGCGTCCCCAGACCATTTTTTAATCAGTCCTCTCCTCGGCACGCCGCACTAGTAACACATGTCCCCGTTACGCTGTCACCGTAACACAATCGGTTTAAAAAGAATATGACTTCATCGCTAACCGCTGCAGTATTCCACGAAATCGCATTATAACAGGAAAATAATACGTTTGGTGTCACAGTTACCTTTATGTGTAAGAAACTAGTACTCCCTTCCCGGCATGCATTTAGACAAAGAGAAATCAAAGATGGCCGATTACAATCGCAATCAGCTGTGCGACGCTGCAAATTATCAGACTTTTGGTGGTAAAGTGGCAACTTTGAAGGCTACGAGCGCCGTTGCTTCAAATCGCGCGATATACAAAAAATTTTTAGTGTAAATATGTCTAAACTACACTGTGAACGTCTTTTCTTTCTCCGGCGGACCATTTTAGCCATCGACGCCGGGGTTTACAGACGCGAGGGTCTGGACTGAAATTTATGATGTCACTTAATGAGGTAACCACACCAAATGTGTTGACCTTTGCTGGTACAGGCTGTATTGTCACTGGTTTGGGTAACGAAACTGTGTTTGTTACTTGTCCGAGTGACATTAACTTTGACCCCCCGCGATTAATAGCGAAAACAGGAATACGATACCGGAAATGTGACCTGAGTGCTGCAGTGCCGACAACGACGGTTATTTGACTGTTACGGTGACCAGTAACATACATGTGCCCCAGTTCGAGTGCCGAGAGAGACTGTTATGGGGGGTGTTGAGTCGGTGTTGCCGACAAACAAAATCATTGCCCGGATTCAAGAATTATCAAATTTGTCCAGCTCGCTGGGCTCGCCAGGTAGACCCAAGAATTCTTTTCTCTCGTTCGAAATTCTGAAGACGGGCGGAGGGGGGTCGGGGGGGTGTTGGGGGGGGAGGGGCCAACACAACCGTCAACCAGTGCCTTCCCCCCAGCTATGAAAGACAGCAACAAAGCAAACAACAACATATGATATTCCGCGCTCAATCAGTTACGCCGACTTATAACCTTTCGTTCGCCACAAGCCCGGCATTTTGCCGCAGAATTTTGGGTCCCCCTTGGACGGCCATGGGGCTGAACCGTGTGATATCATCTCATATCACAATGAAAACCACTGAATTGCACAAAAAATTTCCAAGCGTTAAGATTGTCTATACATTTACTGGACAGTGCATAGTGCTGATGTTCTACTACAGTCCCTGACAGAAGAACTTGCCAAGCCCCACTAGTGGGATTTGAGTGAACCTTGAGTGATCAAATTCCCACTCAAACCCCACTCAAGTCCCACTCAAACCCACTCAATCCACTCAAAGCTAAAAATCAATTACCACTACCATGCACTAATGGTGGTCTCCACTCATTTTGGTTCAAGCTTCACTCAATCCCACTCAAACCCACTCAAATCCCACTCGAGTGAAGTTTGAGTGACATTGAGTGAATCACTCATTTTTTGGCATACTTTCTGTCCTGTACTGTAGTGCTAGCACCATACGAAGTATTGACAATTCCATGAAACCAGGCTGCTGTATTACAGGCCAACACTAAAAAAAAAAAAAAAATGCCTTGGAAAGCTACAGTGACTTAGTCATCAACTTATTAATCTACAAGATTTCCTGACGTTTCCCTTCTCTACATATATTAGTGCCAAGAAATCTCTACAAAACTATGTTTAAAACTCAAAGCACATTTGATCACAAGTAACCACACTGAAATACTAACTTTTGTGCTAAATAGGATTTTTTGTAAAGGAGTATAAATTACTAAGGTAGACCTATAGTAATTTGACGCTTTTGCCTTCACTTGTGATACACATGCATACATGTACTTTACATGTCAAGTAATTTGAGGATGAGGTTGGATAAATTAGCATTTTGTTACAGATGGCCAGACTAATGTAATAACCATCATGCTTTGCACCAAATTTGAAGGGATTTTTTTTTTCGGACGAGTTTTAGACTCTTCACATTCTGTCTGCCCACTTTTCTTGTCATTCAAAATTGTGCTGTGGCTTGCAACACAATTGCTTGAAGCATTTTGGAAGGGTGGTGATTTTAGTAAGATGCCATTTAAAAAATGATCTGAAGAAAAGGAGGCTATACCATTTTTTGAAGGTAGATTGCTCTTTGGTGAAGAATGTCTTCCTTCCAGAGCATTTTTTTATAAAATTTTTCAAAAATTAATATTTTTAATTCTTTCCAAAAAGGTGTTTAACGCAACTGTTTATTAACGAATGTTCATGCCTCGGAACTAGAAGGTAGAACATGGATAATTTTGTACTATACGGGAAAAGCATCAACTTGGTCATACATGTTCTTATCCAAATGAAATTTATACACGTTCCTGTACTACAAACAAACTACATTCCTATACTACTTTTGAAAAACATAGCCTCTTGTATTAATGAATTCTAATAAGCCCACCTCACTACTTCAAAGATAATTTTTTGTTTAGTAACACTTTTTAAGCTCTTTTTGAAATCCAAGGCCTATATATTTTAAACCTTAAATAAGAATTGTTAGTTGAAATTTAATTATAACACCCTCAACACTCTATAGATTACTAACCAAAATCTTAGATACCTTATGTTTAGCATTCAAATGTTGTAAAACCTGAGTAAATCCGATCGACACCCCTCCCTCCCCCCCTTACTCACCATCCAAAATTGATATTTTGGTATCAGATAAAGTTAATAGGCATGTTCAGACATCGTTGTTAAGTCGTTGGTAAGAGCGTTGGTAAGCACAGTCATGGGTAACTTCGTGAGTAGTGACCGGCTGAACAACAACATCATTGTTAAACGCTAACAACGAGTAACAACGACAATTTCTTTTAAGAATCTTTAAAAGTAGCGAGCTACATGCGAGAGATCGTCGTTGGTAAGTGCCGTGTGAACAGCATTACTACTCACGACGTCGAGGTTATGGGTGACCTAGCTCATCGTAACCTCGTACGACATCCGGGTCAACTTATTACGTAGCGTGGATACCATAAACGCCAATTAGTTCATGTATTCATCAACTTTTGACAGCGGTTTTGTGCTTGTCTGTAGTTACAGTGTTTACCATTTCCCAATTTATTTTGTACTTGCATCATCATATAGTAGTACAGCCCCGAAAAACAAGCGAACGCGGAACCCAAACTGAGTCCGAGAGAGCGATACAATAGCGTTAAATTCAAGTGACCGTTGACGAACAGCCTCGTGTCCCATTTTGGTTCGCACGTACACTGTGTAGGTTGGCCAAGAATTGAACAGTTTGTTGAAAAAGAAATCCCCACATAATTTTTATTGAGAGAGAAATTAATTCGATCGGGTGTCAATCTAAGAAGTACTATCATTGTTATTTGTGCGAGATTTTAGAACTTTATAGATTGTGTATTAAGTGAGTAATCGTGAATTATCAACAAGTGCGAATCAAAATGTGCCCTAAACCGGCCACTGCACGTGCGAGAAACCACCACATTTCGTTGATGATGCCATTTGTTTTTCTTTATGTCGTGTTTGGGGCTGAATCGCTTCTCACTGATTGGTGTAGCGGGAATGGTTATCGGCATAAACAGCGTTACTTCCAAATCCTCTGTCGATGAATAATACTGCGAAAACAGAGCCACAATATTCGCTTTTAAAACACACTCCTGCTTGAGGATTCCATTTTGGCATTGTTTACAAATTGGTTGAGATTTCCCTGGGTTTCAAAGCATTAACCGTCGGTCAGCACGAGCGGCGCGCTACTTTCCGCTATTTTACCAATGACAGATGAAGGGCGCTCGCTGGTAACTTTGGGAAGGGTATCGTTGTTACGTTCCATGTGGACGTGGTCGTTGTTAAGAAGGCGCTAATGGAGGATTTAATGATTTTTTCGTTGGTAACGCTCCTTTCGAAAGTAGGGGGGCCACGTCGAACACACCAATACTTTCCTCATTATCTCAATTGCACACACAGGTAATTTTCCCTTTTGATGTTAATGAAAATCGCTGTCCCAAACAGATCACCAATTATTATTTGAAAAGATAATGTGGGCACGGTCTTATTCTTATGAAACAAGCAAACTATATGTTGTATTTTTGGGGTAGGCCACCTTTACACAACATACCTCAATGGCATTTCAAAGCCAATTTATTTTTCATATTTCAAAAGGTGGCAACCAAGAGTGAGAGATTTTTTAAAGAAATTTTGTTACATGGGTTATCACCTTGCTTTTGTGATTACTACTGGCTTTCTGCACAGTTGATGACCCTGTACGTAACAATGTACATGACATTTGACCTCCAATTTGTTCTGTACTCAGATTAGTGGTCCTTTTGACTAAAATTGGTTGGTCATAGGCATTTCTACTGGCAATTGGAACCTCTAGATGACCATGATCTTTGGGTCACTTCGAAACCCTGATACAACCCTCAGACTGTCTCTCCCCCCCTACTCCAAAAAAAACAAAAAAAAAAAACCCCCCTCATTCCAAATATCAGCCCCACATTAAAGCCAAACGAAATACATATTTATGACAGGCAGGCAGATCTGGGGGGGGTGTGGTTAAAGATGGGGGTGTATACCCTGTAGATTTTTTATTTTTCGAACATCCAGGGGGGGGGCCTTAAGGTGTTTGAAACTTTTCATCCTCAAAGTGGCCCAAATAAAAGTGCTCAAAAGGTAATACAAACCCGGCGGTTCTCGAACCACAAATGTTCCCAAAGAGTTGTGCACGCCAGATACAGTGGAGGATTGGCAGATATCCCCCTCCCGCAACACCACCCCCTCACCCAATACCTACACCCCCACACCCCCCTATGCAACATTCCACCCAACCCCATCCCAACACCACCATCCCCAACACCCCACCCCCTCACCAAGAACAACCCGCGCAACCACCCCACTCCCTCCCCACACCCTCAACACCCCACCCCCTCGACCCAACACCCCAAACACCACCACCCCCCTCCCCAACCCCCCCAACACGCCCTCACACACACCCCGCAACCCCCCCCCTCCACACCCCACCCCCTCCCCAACCCACCCCCCCCCAACAAACACCCTCCCCTCAACAACCCCCCCAAACCCCCCTCAATCCTCGTACCACCCACCAACCTCCCTCCACCCACCACCTCATAAGCCCCCCCACCCTCCCCAACCCCCCTCACAACCCGCCACCTCTTCACCCCAACCGAACCCCGCCCTCCCCCTCCTCCACCCCCCCCCCCGTCCCCACCACCCCACCCACCACCCCCCCCGCCATCCCCCCCACCCCCACCCCCCGTCCCCCCCCCCCCATCCACCCCCGCCCAGTCCCTGACAACCCGGGACCCAATCCCACCGGGGACGCACACCCCTCACACCCCCCATCCCCAACACCCCACTCCACCCCCCCCCCCAGGAACCACTTATCAGCCCCCCCCACTGACCACCCCCCCCCCCCCCAGGATCCCCAACCCCTCCCGGGCCCCCACCGCCCATCCCCTCCCCATGGTCCACCACCCTCCCCCCTCCCCCCTTTCTCGCCACCCCCTTACTCCCTCCCCCCCCCCCCCCCAACCCTCTCGCTCCCTCCCTCCATCCCCATCCCCCCCCTCACCCCCCCCCCGCCCCACCCCCCCCCCGGTACCCTCCCCCCCACCCCCTCCACCACCCATCAACCGCGGCCCCGTCCCGCACCACCGCATCCACCCCCCCCCCCGTACGCCCACCCCAACGGACCTCCTCCCCCGACCCCCCTCTGCCCTCGCCCCCCGGACAGCGCACCCCCCCCCCCTCCCCCACACCACCTGCCAAACAACCAAAAGATAGAAACAAACACCCCAACCCTCTCCCGCAACACCACCTCCACACCAAACACGCACCTCAACAGGTCCCCCCAAGCCCTCCCCACAACCTCAACACCCCACCCCCTCCCCACCACCGCTACCAACCCCCCACCCCCTGCCCCAACACCCCTCACACCTCCCACCACCGTCCCCACACCCCTCAAACAACCGCATCCCCCCCCCCTGCCCCAACACCCCACACCAACATCCCGCTCAAACTCGCCTCAATCACCCCCCCCTAATCCCTCACCCAACACAAGAACCAACCTCAACACCCTACCCCTCCCAACACCCCTCAACAAACAACGCCCTCCCCTGACAACTGCACTTCAACAATACCCAAAGCCCTCCCACACCCCCCCCTCGCCAACACACTCAGTCAACATCCCACCGCCGACCCTGCCTCAACACCTCCCCAACCTCCGACCGTCAACAACACCCCACAGCCCTCCCCAGCACCCCCAACCCCTCCCAACACCCCACCCCCTCCCCAACAGCAGCAAGACCGACCTGATACCGTCACCCACCCCACCCCCTTCTTCCCCACCCCCCTCCACCACCCGCGCCCCCTCCCCAACACGCTCAACGAACCCCTCCCCCCCTCCCCAAACACCCTCAACACCCCACCCCATCCCCCCCGGACCGTCCCCCAACACAAACACACACAACGCACTCACCCTCAACACCCTGCACCCCTCCCTCACCATTCCCTCACACCCTCAACTCTCCCTTCCCACCACCACAAGCCCCCTCACCACCCCCCCCACACCCCCTCACCCGCACACCAAAAACTAACCACCTCGCCGCCCCCCCCTCCCCACCCTCCCCCACCTAACCCCAACCAGCCCAGCCCGTCCCCATCCCGCCGCCCGACCCCAACACCTACCTCAACCAACACCTCCACACCCACCCCCCTGTCCCCAACACACCTCAACACCCACCCTCCCACACACCCCACAACACCCCACCAACATCCCACAACACCGCACCCCTATGCAACACCCCAGCCCCTCACCCACACCCTTCAACAACCCCACCTCCCTCCCGGCAACACCCTTCACCACCCACCCCCTCCCCAACATCCCCGTCTCCCAAGCAGACGCAGCGACCAGTGTCAGACACCCACCCCCATCCCCCACCCTCAACAGACCGCCTCTCAAAGCCACGCTCCAATCCCATCACCAACACCTGAAGGAGGCGAGGGTAGGCGCGCGAGACAGTCCTCCCCGACCTCACACCGGCCCCTCAGGACCCGCTCCATCCCCTCCACCCGCAGGGCCCCACCCCTCCCCCACCGCCACCGCCTGTCCCCTCCCCACACACCCCAGCCAAGCCACGAGATGGCCCCTTCCCCACCCCAACACCACTACTAGCATACGGGGCAGCCACCCACAGTACCTCGCTGCCCCCCATGCCCCCTCCCCCCTACCGCACTCCTTCCCCCCTAACCCCAGCTCCTCCTCCCAGTTCCCCGTCCCCCACCAGCCCCCGCGTACCGCCAGGGAAGTCCCCCAACAACCCACAATATCCCATCCCCCTCCCCAACACCCCCTCCCCAACCCCCCATCCTCCTCCCCACACCCCATCCCCCCCCCAATACCCATCCCCCTCCCCAACACCACCATTCCCCTCCCCAACACCACCCCATCCCCCTCCCCAACACCCAGGCAATCTCCCCTGCTTCCCAACACCCATCCCTCTCCCACACCCAGCCCCCCCCCAACACCCCCATTCCCCTCCCCAACACCCCACCCCCTCTCCCCGCAACAACACCCACCCCGCCACCACCTCACACTAACCCTCCCACCCGTCCCCCACTACCCATCAAACCCCCGACCCCCCTCCTAAACACCCCCACCCCTCCCCACAAAACCCCTCCTTCTCCATTTCCGACACGCTAACTACTTTCATATCCAATGTACTGTTTCAGCTTACAGCAATTACCATATTTATTAGGTCAATTGTAACACAAATGCCCTTTAATTGGCACACCCACATCACTTTGACCTCTTAATGATTCACACAAAGATGAATGGCAGACTAGTCTTTCATGTAGTGGAACCTTTTGCCTATCCGATGTACCGTTTCAGCGTACAGCAATTATGCAATTTAATTAGCTTCGTTACGATACCTAAGAAGCCCGCATCTATCATTACTTTCAAATGGCAACAAGATGCGCACCATAATCGGCTCTTGTGCAGTAAGGAATTTTGTGTATCCGATGTACCGTTTCCAAAATTAATAGCAATTATGCTGATTTTTGCATATGAAATAGCTTCATTTGCATACTTTAATTTTGCCTGAAATAGGCCAAAATCTAATTGGGTCGAGAACTCTTCAAGCCCGCGTCCTTTCCACCAAGTTACTCCATTATAACTAACGCCTGACGGAACTCAAGAAAACTTTGTACACAAGCCTTTTTTTTTATTTTGTACATTATTTATGCAAATTGACACTTAATTAGCATATTTTAATTTCTACTCTCCCAAATGCCACTGTTGAACGACCCAATTAGATTCACACAAAAGATTTCTGAGACATAGTATTCTTTCATTTAGCGAAGGAGTTTTGCCTATCCGAAGTACTGTTTTTAGAGTGATACAGTAATTACGCAGATTAATTAGCTCATTTGGGTGCATACCTAAGCCGCATATATCACACACTTTCAATTGCTAAAAATATGCGCACAGCCATGAAGGCTTTCCATGCAGTGAAGAATTTGGTGTATTCCAATGTACGTTTAAAAATTTCATAGCAATTACGCTGATTTTTGCATATTAATTAGCTTCTTTGCATACTTAATTTGCCCAATACGCGCCCGCAATTCTAATCATTCGAGAACTCTCCATCCCGCTCCCTTCCACCAAGTTACAATCATTATACTCCCTTACGAACTCCTGAAAACTTGTACACAAGCCTTGCGGGAACATTTTTCGTAAATTATGTCAAATTAGATACTTGATTAGCATATTTTTAAACTTTACGCCCAAAATCTACAAGTCGAGAACTCGTGGACCCGCTCCTTTTTCCCAACCAATTTCCACACCATCGTAGCCCTTACGGAACTCAAGAAAAATCGTACACAAGCAGGTGAACCCGGACGGCGAGCAGGACAGACAGCATGACGACGACAGAGGCGACCGACGGACAGACAGACGACAGACGACAGACAGACAGACAAGTGATTACTAAGTTTCTGCCGAACAAAGTTTCAGGCTAGACAAAAAAGTATTTTGGCTTTGTTTTGTTTTTTCATTCACATTTCCTCAAGACCCTTTTTTTGGCCTTACAGGTTAAATAGTGATTTTCTTAAGCAAGATAAACTGTTTTGGGAAATTCACAAGGCACAAATCAAAACCATTTCCACACTGGTAATCTAACTACACTCAGTGAACCATTTCATGTTTTAATAATTCTTTACAGATTAGTACTTAAACTTGAAAAAGCTCAATAGCCCAGCTTGCCTTTTTCTTAGCATTATCCTTAATTAAGTATTCAAGAGCCGACCGACAAATCTTTTGTACTGCGCAAGGTGAGAAGTTTCTTTGCAATCAACTCTTCTTCACAAATGGGCTTCACATTGCAAATACCTGTACAAGTGATAATAAATTATTGACCTACAATAACAGAACTGCCAAACACATTTGTGCCAAGTTCAGATTCAATGAGTGATTTGTATTACCCTTAATTGACAGAGCAAGTTTCAGTTTCATTTTATGATTTTTGTATGATTTTTCCCCACCTAGACAAATAAATGACACTGTAGCAATATGACCTACCTCTTCAATTTGACAATTTTGAAAGTATCATTAGGGAAAAATATCTTGAAGCTGTCGTGCGCATTCCTTTTGGTGAGTGGCATCCGTGTGAAAGAAAAGACCAAGTTGGGTTTTTGTTTTCATTTGTTATTTTATAACACGTTGTGAAAGTTTGATTTTAAACGTAATTTTCCTTGAAATTGGAAGAAAACACTTTACGTTGAACTCTTACATTTAAAGAAAAAATGTGAGAGCATCAGTAATGCTAAGGCTTACTCTGGTCTTTTTCGTTTCTTTTTTTTTTGTGAATTTTGGTTGATTTTGGAGGACCTGCGGCCCCACCTCAAACACACATCCTTGACAACCCTAACCCGCAAGTCCTTTAATCTCCATCTAAAACTACCTACACCTTTTCACTAAACACCCACCACTTTCGAGCCCTAATCCCGAACATTCTCAAAAACAACCCTAAAACCACACAACAACCCTAACTCATGACCCCAGTCCTAGTCCTAACAATACCTCACACTGATCCCTAATACACACCATAAACATAAATCCAACTCCCTACCTAACTTTAACCCCCTACCCCACCCTAAAAAACAATTACATATGTCGCATTATCTAACCCCTACCCCAAACTACAATACCTACATGTAAACCCTACCACTTACAACAACTGTAATACCCAACCCCTACAAAGCTTGACTCCAATACCCACGACCCCCCAATGCCATAAAACCGACACTTCGGCCGACCTTAACTGCTAAGTCCCTTTTCTTTTATAATTAGTCCTTGTTTGAAATTTGTTTATTGGGACATACAATGTATGTAATCAGACAATCTCAACCTTGCATAACTTTTCTTTCAGTGTACTCACTTGAAGGGTTGGATTTTGGATCAGTGGTCAACAAGTAGTCATTTTGGACAAAATTTAAAATCTAGGAAATTCTCTTTCTCCTGCAAATAAGTGGACCTATTATCATGACCCTTATGCATATGACTTGCCTATGGTCAGTGCATAGGATGGTTGAATTTTAGCCAAATTACACATGTAATTGCTCTTCTATTAACAAATAATTAAGCAAGCTGTTGATTGAAGGTTGTAACATGCATTCAACATGACCAGTGGCAAAATTAGGATGTGTACACACAGAATTTAGATCAATGGTGGTCATCTCCCGAGGGTGTAAACTTGAGGTCAATCCCACAGGGATCGTTTTTTGGGAAATTTGACATTTCACCTCAACTAGGGTCATGTGATCACAAAATCCTATTCTTAGCACATAAAACCCTGACCTTTTTATTTTTAGCCCACAAAGCATTAATACTTACAATGCAAGGAATTTTTAGCGAGATCATGAAATGTCTGTGGTTCTGAAACTTTTGGACACTTTTATCCCGTTTTAAGAGTACTGACATGGTTTAGTACAGTACAGTATAGGCAATCTGCAATGCCATTTATGGATGGTTCAAAAGCACCCTATGGTAAACAGCTAAGTGTCGTGCCTCTGTAGCACAATTCAGCTCTAGTTGCTTTTCTGCATTATTCAAATGAAACTTGGACCATTTTTTTCCAAAAGTTGGTTCGTGACACTGGTGCCCAATGCTTTGAAGTGATGAGCTTCCAGTTACATCTTTCAACTTAATGAGACGCATCACTGACGCTGGAGATACTCTGGTCTCCTTGGTAAAAATTGTCCTCTTAGGGGTTGACTTTGAAGATTATGGGCTGTGTCTGTAACAATCATTTTGGAGCTACTGGTTTATTGAACAATGCTATTTCTTCTGATCTTGATACATTTTATTGCTCTTTGAACCTCATAATTATGGAACATGTTTTTTCTTTGTTGTCCAAAGAATTCTCAACTTAAGCTTTAACCCCATTCTGCAGAATAAAGTAGTGATGATTTTTTCCATATCCAATGGCATCATTTGGATTATTTCAAA